>JAULBU010046018.1:0-13661 GCA_032358235.1 Odonthalia washingtoniensis | reverse complement strand
TTGAGCAATTCGTTCAGCAACAACAATGGCAGGTCGCAATACAACATAAATGGCGAGCAGGAAAACGGCACTCTTCCTCATCTCTCAGCCACATCAACGAGCTGGAGAGTTCCACCACGGCCCTCACTTTAGACTGGCTGGCACGAAAAAGTGCACTCGGGCACCACGTCGTCATACTCACGGATTCTTCAGTAACTCTCGGCGCACTATCGAAAGGACGATCCTGAAAGTTCGGCATTCTAATTAGATGTCGCAAAATTTTCGCGATCTCCCTTTCCCAGTCTATATGCCCCACGTTACTGCACATACGCACAAAGCATAATCCGGCTGATGGCTCCTCGCATTCGTAACACCCTTCTCACCTACACTCATCCATATTCTGCGAATGCACCGCATATAAATAGCTCCATCTTACTAAAAACGTTTACTCTCTCTTTGTAATACCTACGCTTTCCCTTTACTGCTGCCCTTTCGATGCGATAACCACCTCAAGCCAACCCGCCAAGGCGAACCTATGTTTTAATTTCAGTCTACCGACAGTACGCGACAGATAGCTATACTTATTGCGCTGCGATCCCGTTCGCGGAGAGACGACCCATGGGACGGTTCGGGCATGGGATGGGGTGACCATTTCGGCCCCCTGAGGCTTTTAGTTGCTTTTCGCGCTAAATCATAGCTTGCCTGTCAGCCTTTTTGGAGGACAGGCCGATCTGCCCATCGCTACAAACCCAAAAAGAAAGTTCGCCATTGTGGCTTAGTAAATGACGCATAATGCTCATTGTTATTGTTCACACTTACACTGATGATAGTACATCAACCTACTGGCCAGGAGCTATTTAGTTAGATGCCTCGATCGACAGACTACTCGATCATTGAGTGCCGTTAATCAAAACAATTATGTAGCAAGCATGTGGAATGCCCTCCTTGTACAGTGCAGATCAACCAATGTGCACACCTTAAGCGAAGTATATCAACAAATTACAAACATAAAGATCTGCACAACGGAAAGTCTAATATCGTATCAAGGATGAATTCAAGAAATAATCCTACGACTCGATGAAAGAGATAATCAGGTTTCTGTGGCACACAAATGAGGAATCTTGACGAGAGGTTTATTAGATTTATACAAAATCATAATACGTACGATCAACGTGTTATTAGAAGAACAGTCATACTCGAAACAAATAATTAAGCCACAAGGGCTTTCAAGAGAAGATGTAGGAGACCCAAACATTCCCGGAGGCAAATAAAAGTTGGAACATCAGGATCTGCGTTTAACACTACAGATGATAACAGAGAAATATTGACAGGCAGTAGTAATTTCAGAGGCAGGTGCCATTGGTGTTTAAAAAAGGGCCGCATGGTGGCGGATTGCAACAGAAGAAAAGTGGGAAACCCAGAGCTACAAAAAGAAACACCGATAAGGCTAATGTCGGTATAGAAAAAGAGGTGATAAAGGATTTCGCTTTCCTAAGTTCAGAAACAGTATCAACCTCTAACAGACAATTCGAGCAATGGATCCTGGGTTCAGGTGCCTCCCATCATTACAAAAATGATAGTGATAGGCTTCAGGCACAAAGTCGGATATCCAACGGAACAGTTGCAACCGCGGTTAAAGAGAATCTAGCTATCGCCGCCAAAGGTATCCATCGTGATTATGGTGAAGTAAGGCTAGTGCCCAAGATGGGACGAAGTCTGCTTTCAATTGGTCAAATGACTCGTGACAATAATAAAATTTTCACGTTTAAAGATGATAGATGCATCATCAGACGAGACGACAAAGTAATTGCAAATGGACACAGGGGAGAAGACAATTTTTACAGAATTATTAATGATGCAGAGAGCAGATCTGCAAAGACGATTAATACAGTAGTAGAAGATGAACAGGGAAGTGAGTCTGATTCTGCATTCAAAGATTCAGAAGAAGAAGGTATCGGCCATTGTGAACACAATCCAGTGAAGGATTGGCACGGTAGACTTGGTCACTTATCATTGAGCGGGATTAGGCATCTGGTCCGAATTGGTCAGATACCCATAAGGAAGAATGATTTAAAAGGTCGTTGAATTGCGTAATATGCGCTCAAAGCAAAGCGCATACGATTGGTTATACTAAACGGCCAAAACATACAAAAGTAAGAACATCTGCACCAGGACAGCTAATATATTCTGTCACGTGTGACCCCTTTTCTATATCAGATATCAATAGCGATGTCTATTTTCAGACTTTCATTAATGATTATTCTTGTTTGACAGGCAATTTTTTGATGAAAGCGAAATCTCAAACGTTCAATAATTTGGAAAGATATAAATCATTCCTGAATGCACGGGGATACGATATTCAGACCCTTAGAACTGACCAAGGGACTGAATACGCATCCCATGAAATTGAAGAATTTCTAAAGGTAAATGGAATTGCACATGCGCTCACAGGCCGTGCGACACATGCACAAATGAATGTCGCTGAGCGCATGAATCGGACATTAGTGAAAATGACTCGGGCGATGTTGCTAGACAGCGGGATATCTAAAAAGTGGTGGGGTCATGCAGTTTTGTATGCAACCAAAATTCGAAACAGGTGCACTACTGGCACGTTTCAGAACAATGAGACGCCCTACGAGCGTTTCTTTAATAAGAAACCTGCTCTAAAGGTTTCTAAACCGTTTGGCTGTACCACTTTCGTGTCTTTTCCTCTTGAAAACAGGACCAAGCTCGACACGACAGCCGAGCGTGGACTTTTGGTGGGCATTGCTGAAGGGTTTTTGTGTTATAAAATACATTGTGATGCAATTAACAATATCATACATGCTCGAGATGTCACCTTCATCGAAGAGCAAGATGAAAAATTGTTTGTGCACAATTCATATGACAAGATACCAAGTCGTCCAGTTGTACATAATAATATCACTCTGCCAATCAGAGCACAAAAACCTAAACCGAAATCTAAAAAGGGTCCAAATCAATAATGAATTTGATGAAAAAACAGAACTAGACACTTCAGCATTGAATGCAAGAAAAAACGACAGCAAGGTGGATAAAAAGGCGACTAAAATTTTAGAACGGCTATCACTGATGTTTCGCAAGAGGAATGACACATCACAGACGCGCGTCAAAAGGACTGTAATGAGGAATTTCAACACAAAAAAATTGATGAAAAAATTCAGAACTTTATGATGAAAAGAAACTCACCGCCATCTCCGCCGCCGTCTCCGCCGTCCTCAAAAATACGGAAAGTAGCAAAACTCAAAGATCAACCACCGAAGGTAAAAAAGCGCCGAGGGCGCCCTCCGGGCTCCAAAAATAAGCCCAAAGCGGAGGCAACAAACAAAATTACGCAATGGCAGCTCACATCTTCAACAACTTACTCCAATTTCAACGTTGCAAATTGCTGATGACAAAGTTGGGTCATTGCAATTAGACATTTCAATAACTTTTAATAAACAGAACGGCAAGAGTGAAGGTGACATAGCGTCGCCAATTGGAGATGACAAAAACGCGTCATCCCAATGTGGCGACATAACGGACACAGATACACATTCACGAACAGACCTCAAAGTGAATGAGGCACATTTTCATAGAGAGCACGACGATGCTGAGGGCATAATAAACAGTAGCACAATCCTCCAGCAGGAGGATATGGATGAATTTGACAACACAAGTCCAAACAATAACGCAGTCACACCTCATGATGCAGAACTATGTGCGAAATCATTAATGGATGAAACAACAACTCCAGAAGCCTACCGGGGAGACGATGCAGATGGATGACGCTAAGAACTGGCAGAATAGCTGTAAAAAGAGCTGTAATCGATGCGAAGTCTGAAGTTTTACGAGTTGGTAGACATTCCCAGAGACAGGAAACACATCTACACCAGATGGGTGTTTAAGTTGAAACAAAATTAAGATGGAAAGATTATAAAATACAAGGCAAGGTGGGTAGTAAAGGGATACAGGCAGTCACAAGAGGTAGACTACGATGTAACCCACGCCCCCGCCCCCGCATCCAGACTATCTACCATGAGGGTACTATTATCTCTGGCATTAAAACTCAACCTCCAAGTGAATCAGATGGACTTCATCACTGCGTTTCAAAACGCAGATCTAATCTACGCAGTATATGTCAAACCCCCACAGAGTTTTGAACATCTTGTCCCCGAAGGAAAATAGATAAAATTGCTCAAAGCCCTGTATGGGTTAAAACAGGCATTCAGAGCCTGGAACAAATTACTCGATGGTTTTCTCAAAAAGGAAGCTGGTATGTCATCTAGTGGTGCAGACAGGTGTATGTACACTAGATGCAATGGAAGTATATTAGAATTGGTTATTATACTTTACGTGGATGATATAATCATCATGGTGGGTAATCATGACACACTAAAAAAGGCAAAACAGGTTTTAAATAATAGATTTAAAATGATGGATCTTGGAACCATAAAATAGTTTCTAGGGATGAATGTCGTAGACAAAATGGAAGGGGTTTATATAAATCAAGGTTCGTACATAGACAAAATTCTAAGCAGATTCAACCTAACTGATGCAAAGACAAAGGCAGTCCCTCTGTCAAAAACTACGGACTTTCAGAGGCTCATATTTCCAGACGCAAGTGAGAAAAGGAGTAAGAGACCGTACCGCGAGTTGGTTGGCTGCTTACTTTACCTCAGAATCTGCACGAGACCAGACATAGCTCTCGCAGTTTCAGAGCTATCCAGGTTCGTGGCAAATCCTTTCGAGGTACATTGGGATGCATTAAAGGGAGTAGTAAAATAAGTAAAGGGAATCAAAATTCATGGTTTATTCTATGATAGAAATGATTTATCCAAAGAGTTTCATGTGTATGTCGATGCCTCATGGGCTGACGACATTAAAACTAGACGATCTACAACTGGTATTCTCGCTTACATCTGTACGCACTTAGTGGATTGGACGTCGAAAAGGCAATCGATCATCTCGAACAGTACGGCCGAGGCCGAATACATCTCCGCCGATTCGGCGACGCGGATGATCATATAGTTCAGATTACTGTTGGCTGGCCTCAAAATTATTCAAGAAAAAGCTACAATTGTACATGAAGATAATAACGCCTGCATCGTTCTCATGCGTGGAGAGGGTCCGTTTTGACTTCAAAACATATAAGTCTGAGGTACCATTACCTCAGGGAAAAAGTACTCAATGATGGAATTACATGGACTCATATATCAACCGAGAAGAAACTGGTGGACCTACTTACGAAGCCACTATAAACTCATCGCTTCGAAGAACTGATGAGGCAGATTGTCAAGAGTCCAATGGCATACTTACCTATCCTGCGCAGTCGTGTTTTTTTTCCTTTCTTTTTTTATTGCGCACACCTCATGTGACATTTACGAATTACGAATACTCTTCGTGCAGGAGTGTTGACATTTGGTCATTCTTGACGTTCATGAGTGTGTCCAGCTCAGATGCTATATTACTGTAATAACTGTAAACACACATGGACACAGAGTTAATCACTCACCGTCGTCTAAGTTACGATGACTATCGAATCGAAAGTGTATATCACTCAAGCGACTGCAGGAGTGGCGCACTGATATCAATAAAAGGTTTAGCTTTCACCACGAAACTTCAACACTGAGTCGACAGTTTTTGAAACGGACAGCTGTCTGACCCAAAACAATTTTGGGAAAAGATCTCATCAGTAGGGTGACCGCTTGTACATGTGGGAGTTTAGGGGTTTGAACGTCTTTTTTAGGGGTATTTATGGGATTGTGAAATATTAAAATATTTAATTAAAAAATTAAATCACCACTGGCCTTCAACTAAGTAAAGTCTTTACATGGCACTCACCCCCTAAACCCCAATCGCCCCAACAATTTTATAGTGCTGTAGCGTCTATAATACAGTATTACGGTTTTCACCCTTCATAATAATTTTATTATACGTAATAACGTTAATACAATGGAACGTAATAATAATAATAATATTTTACGTATCATTTTTTTATTATTATTCAATAAATGTAAACATGTTAGGGCATCTCTAGTTAGGACGAGTTGAGTTGAGTAAAAATACTAGTACTTTTTGTAAACAGGTGGGAATACAGTATGTTGAAACCGGTACACAGTTCTAATTTTTCTACATTAAAGCGCTCACTTTGCACAGGTTGACCGTCGGGTGTTAATCTCTATTTGCATATCAATTTTAATTACAGTACACTATCTACACGTTTACAAAATACCATTAAGATATTTACTACTGTAAACGTAACGTATTTCTATTATTTCTATTTTATGAGTCTGTTCTATGTTTTAAGATGCTTTTTATATAATATGTTAATTTGATATGTTTTACTCACAATACAATTATGTTTTATTTTTTGTTACCGATATAACAGACGGCCTCGAAAATCCATCTCTTGGATTTTCTTATAACTACGGCAGATATTAAATCAGGCCATTTATGTGGGTAATCATGCTCCGAAACTGATGATAATACTTGTCCTAATGTTCTTCTAATAGGTGGCGATGATACTAAAATAATATCAATAATTGAATAATTAATATGATCAAATGACTTTGAATGTTGTCCTGGTCCATCTTCATTTGAATATGCACGTTATGTTACATTTTTTAATTATACTGCACATGTTTGACGTGCATGATCATGGATGTCTGTGTTTGATACTAATCGTAATATAATTACAGGGAAATCTTGTGTATCTTATTCACTTTGAGATAAGAAAGATTTTGCTGTACGTCTCTGTGAAGCATTCGGTGATAATGTATTTGAAATTAAATCTTCTATAGAATGTGTGAAGACGTTTACATCAGTCATGTTGATGATGTTGATGATGTTGATGATACCGGTGATGTTGGTCATGTTATTGATGTTGATAATGTTGATGATTTTATTGATGTTGGTGATGTTGATGAGATTGATGTTGGTGATGCTGATGAGGTTTATGAGGTTGATGATGATGATGATGTTGATAATGTTGATAATGTTGATAATGTTGATGAAGCTGATGATGAAGTTGATGAAGTTGATGAAGTTGATGAAGTTGATGAAGTTGATGAAGTTGATGAAGTTGATGATGTTGAAGATGTTAAAATTGTTGAAGATGTTAAAATTTTTGATGATGTTGATGATGCTGATGATGTTGGTTATGTTGGTGATGTTGATGATGTTGGTGATGTTGGTGATGTTGAAGATGATGATAATGTTGATGATGTTTATGATGTCGATTTTGGTGATGTTGGTGATGATGTTGATGATGTTTATGATGTCGATGATGTTACAATTGTTGATGATGTTAATGACGTTGATGACGTTGATGACGTTGATCTTGTTGATGATGTTCACGACATCACCATGAGAAATGGGGCGGGTATGAATTTCGATTTGTGTCTCGAAAAACATTTCGTCATGGATGAACATATATGACAGTTACACGTAAACAAAATGTACACGTCGCATACATAACTTTCATATGACAATGACATTGTGCTATAAAGTTAAATGCTTCACTGCTGTCATGTTTTGCAAGTACAGTTGTCAATCTTCTGGTTGGTCAACCGCATCACGAGTAAGCAAGAGCTTCTTTTGCTCTTTTCACATCTCGCCAACATCATCAACATTATCAACATCATCAATATTAACAGCATCAATAACATCATCACCATTATCAACATCAATGGCTTCATCAACGTCATCAACATCATCAACAACGCGCGCCGTGATTCACGATAGTCGATGCAGGTATCAGCCATTTGTACAGAGAAGGCTCATAACATAACAAGATGAGGCTATTAGTTGCTTCATTTTTTGTCAAATATTTATTATAGCCATGGCCTTTCGGTGCTCAGTATTTTGTAAGAGCGTTAATTGATGGCGACAAAGACTGTATTTCTCTACGATGGAAATGAACAGCTGGTTGTAACTCAGATTGTTTCCCATGTTCTACCTTGATTAACCCTATTTCATACTCTTCGCATACATCATCAGCACAAAGTGCGTCAAGATATGTGAGAAAATATGCACCCGAGTTATCACACCTGCGAGAACAATTATTATTTACGCAATGCAAAGCTACAAGTAAAAAAAAATTGAAAATCGGTGCTATGTTATTACCCATTGGGCAATATAAAAATATAACCAATAATTCTATGCCTCCTATGAGTGAGCAGTTATCAAATATCAATTGTGTTTATCCCATACGTATTGTTGGTATAAAAATGGTTAGGGGAAGAAGTACAGATGCTATGTATTTAATGAGAAGAATCTTCTCAGCACAGAGACATATGTGTGCTATTATGAATGAACAATCAACCGAGCACCTGAGTCATACAATTTACATGGAACATTTGGGGAGAAAGAATCGATATATTCGAAGCAGGAAAATGGGTGACGCTGATGGTGCTGTAGTCAATGAAATTGATATCACTTTTGATGCTACTGCTTCGACCAATGATGATACCTTGTCGGATATTACTGATGCGTCTTTGGATCAAACCTCATTGTTTCACCGTCAGCCTGTTCCCAAGAAGATAGGCTCAGATAATAATGGGGTATCTGCTGGAATAAAGTCAAAAAAGTCGAAAACACAACAACATCAACAATAACAACGACACGCAAGTACAAATTTGATTTACTTGCATTGTTTGAATTGGTTAATCAATGTGGTGTCAGAAACTCACCACCGAAACAACACATTCTTCTACAATGACAAGTTGAAAAAGCGATGGCAGCAGTAATGGAGGGAATTGTGTTAAAAGACCTCGTCGTAGCATGGCGAATGGTTCAAGCGACGGCAATGAAGGAAGAATCCAAAATAAACATCACCAACATCGCCAACGTTGCCACAATCAACATCATCAACATCATCAACAACATCTACATCACCAACATCACCAACATCACCAACATCACCACAATCAACATCATCAACATCATCAACAACTTCTTGTATGTTTAACATCAACATCATTATCCTCATAAACATGATTAATGTCATCAACATCATCAACATCATCAGCCTCATCAACCTCATCAACCTCATCGACATCATCGACATCACCAAAATCACCAACACCACCAACATCATCAACATCACCAATATCATCAACATCATCAACATCATCAACATCATCAACATCATCAACATCATCAACATCATCAACATCATCAACATCATCAACATCAACCTCATCAACATCACCAACATCACCAACATCAAAAACATCACCAACATCAGACCGTGATCGATTCAATTATACGTTTTTCGCTTTTGAACTTATGCCCTGTGAATTGGCACACATTGTCTTCCTCATCAGCCCCTTTCAACGCTGTAAACGTAAAGTGTGTTATGTTTCAACTTCTTCGTGGTATTCATTATCCGCATACTGCTGGTTTTTTGTATCGTGATTTAATTACCAGAAAAAGAATTTAATTTTGAGAAACGGTTGCGGATGTATAACCGTGATAAAATCACCTACTAATACTAATCGAAGTGCACGGTGTTTCTGGAAAGCATTTCCTGTAGGTCTTGAGCGTTCAACGAGAACAATTTACATTTTCTCGCACGGATCATGTAACAAAAGAAGACAGACGCATACTTCAGCGTTGGAAGATTATATTGATTCTATACGTCAATACGACGGAGATGATGTACACAATATAAAATGTGTGAAAGGAGTTCAGTTTTGTATTTTCCCTTCTTATTACAAGACTGAAACAACTGCTGCTTTAAACTTCTATAGAATCTTTCCAGTACAATAATTGTAATAATAATAACATATATAATTATAATTATTATAATAATAATGGTACACTTAATAATACGAATAATAGGAATACTAAGGACATTAATAACATTAATAACAGCAATATCAATATCAATATTAGTGATAATGATAAAAAGTTCAGCAACATACTTGAAAAAACACTTTTTATTGAAATACTAAATTTGATTCATTTTTTCATGTCCATATTTACATGAACTGTGACATCTGTCACTTTTACGAATTCAGCAAGAATTGCAATATCATACTTGGACACATACTTTTTTTTATAAAATCTGCGTAATATTTTTCTCGCATTCCTGATCAGAACCATCTTTCTTTCCCATGGTTTAATGGCTTCGTCGTCATCGGAAGACGAGGAATAGTTGAGCCGGGAGTCTTGTTGCTTTCCACCATTTTCTTGAGCAGGTCCTTTTCCGTTGTCTTCTGCTATAGCACAATCATCGTCTTCTTCTTCTTCGGTGACATCGCTTCCTTTCCTCACGGTACTGCTAGACCTCTCTTCGCTCTAGTAGTCTTGTATTCCGAAGGTTACAGCGTCCTTGCCGCGGTACACTGATATCCTTGCGGTCGTGCGTTGACTGCAACCAGGGACGCATTTGTCATCTTCGGTTGCGTCCCCGGCTGCCCCGCAGAATGGAAGGTTTCTGTCGTAACGTCTACGGTTGAAATTGGTCATGTTGGTAAATTTTGTTGTTGAATTTTGCGATGTCGTAACACTCGCGAGAAGGACGTGGCGGGTTTCCAAATTACCTTTGACGGCCCATCATATTTTAATTTTTTACAATTGTCTACAATTTGCACAACAAATGGCGCATATCGTCGCAGACATAATTGCCATTTTTAGACAAATTTCGAAAATTTCGACTTTCCACGTGTTCCTATTCTCGGTGCAACGTTCACAATTTCGTACTTTCATTATGTCCGTTTTCCCTTATTTGCATACTGGTCCCAGCACATCCCAAAAAACGTGTCATTTCCCAAATTGCGTCTCGGGTCAATGTCCATCGTAACCTAACACAGTACGGTGTACTCCGTTCTATAAAACGTACTGCTTTTCACCGCTCCTTACCACGGAAAAGCACCTGTGTCCAATCGCAACCCCGTATTACCGGAAAAAAAATTTGCTAAAATATCGGCCTTGAAATCAACACATTGTTATCTGCTGTCTCTCTTAAAAACTAAATTTTTTTAAAAACTAAATTCCACCTTACACGTTCAAAAACTAAATTAAAATTTAATTTTCTTAATTATTCCTTTTTCCAATATATTTATAAGCGACACCTTAAGAGAAGTACTGTAGTGATACAGAACTGGCAGGTATTATCGATATTTCCCACATTTTTTAGTGTGCACCGGCCCAGAATCAGTATGCCGATTCTGTCGGAAATAGGTAATAAAAAACAACTTTTCGTACCCCGTATTCTATTATGGAGTCAATGTCACAAAGCTGGAATTTGTCACAGCTGGAATATTGGACGGTTTTCGACTTTTCGGAAAGTGTCAGTGTACAGATCGTAAATGGTCATTGTGACATTACTGTACATGACATCCTGACAGTGAAGTCGTATTTTGGACAGGGTTTTCTGCGTTACATAAATAACTTCACTCCACGTCACCTGTACAAAACAATACAGTTACGTGTTTCTACAGAACAGTACCTTTCGGACACGGTCGTATATCATTGTGTCAGGATGACGGCTACCCTGTATTGCTGTCACGCATTTCACATGCCTATCGTATCCGATATACATACATTTCGACATGTACAGAGTAAACACATTTCATTATTCTATTGGCTCCCACAACAATAAATTTTACACGTTTCTCTGTTACAGGAAAATCCTGTAACCCGTGACCCCTTCTATCCAAATAACAGCTACATTTTATCACACTTGTTTCACTCCGTATCGACCCTCACGGCGAAACCGCAGCCTCCATTAATCTGAAACTATGTAGTCAAGGAATGCAGACAATAACAAATCTCTAAATACCAAGATTATTAAATTTGGGCGAGGTCACACACCGCTACTATCCAAACGTTTTGTGAGGCACAATTGCCTGTTCTGCATCGCACGACCTCTGTTTAAAAACAGACCTCTCCACATTCTGTTATCAACCCCTCACCTATTCCATCCGCTTCAACCTGTTTTTTTCTCTCATTTACATTCCGATTCCGTTATTATTACAAACATTTCCGTATTTCCTCTGGTCAACCGGTTGTCAAAGCATTCGCGCTACCCCTCATCAATATAGTCCATCACCTCTTTAACTGCCATGTTCTCGTCATTTTATCATCTTCTGTGCTGCTTCTCACTCACCGCCCTCCTCTTAGTCGCCACCAACAACGAACTCGTCTCTGCCATACCAACACCACGTCTTGACGCCTCCATCTCTACAAACTCCATTTCACGTCATACAACCCCCAGGACCGTCGTCATCACAGGATTAGACTCCGCTTCTAAAACATCGTTCTCATCCTCAACAAAAACAACCGCAGCACTTACCTCCTCCATCAAATCAACGCAATCGAAATCATCCTCGTCATCTCCTTTCAGGTTGAGTAAGGACCTCACTACTAGACAGTCCGATGATAACCCCGCGCAAACATGTCGCCAACAAGTACTACTTCCAAAAAGCTAGTCGTCCGTTTGGTTGTCCAACATCCGTCTACTTCGAAGATGCCCTTGAAACAACCGGCCTTCCCCCAAAAATTGTGGCAAGTTTATCTTTCGACAAAATCAAAGTCAACGGCTTCTCATGTGACGCAAACTTTATCGATACTCGCATGGAATTTGCATCCTTCTCTTACGTTAATAGTCGTCTCGGCAACCCCGTCCCTTACAAGAAAGCGGCTCGTGACGTGATTGTGCTCGCTGGTTTGGACACACAGGTTAAAACATGTGGTAACTACAAATACGAGGAAGCTATGCAGTATTTATTCACATCAAACTTTAGACCATTATATGAATACCTCGTGAAGGAAGTCATGTTTACTGATTACCCTCCAGTCGTTGCAGCTCTAGACGAAGAGGACGAGACTGACAGCGGTTCATCATATTCATGGATGGTTGTCATGCCGCTAACTGGTACACGCCGTATTTGTTTTTACAGAGCCGGGCTTGTTAATGATGCAGTAACTGACGACACGGACGTCACCGATAGCAACGGTAATGGCACTGGCTGTAGGCGTTATCCCTAAAAGTCCAAAACATTGACAATTCTGGAATCACTCTGACATGTCACGGATTACTGTAAGGTCAAGTTGCGTATATAACTAAATTATATCATAAAACAGACTGCCGTATCTACGACATGCCTTACTTCGGATCTGCGTTTTTATTGGTGAGTTCATGGCCTATTTTTCAGCAAGCTTACCGCGACTTAGAAAACAACACTTTTGCTAGGGTCATGACTTCAATCACAATAATAACAAATAATGGCAAAATCAGAAACGAAATTAAAACTTCAGTTCTTATCACGTTTCGATTTTTACAATCCTCTATTTGATCTCCTATAACCCCTCGTTTTCGAGAAAAGGGGCCTCCTGAGACTCTGAAGTATCCCAGGTGTAACAAATTTGGGCTTGTTTTTGTTTTAAAGTAAAGATGAAGGAGAGTAGATTTATTATTCCGGCCGGCGGCGGCTATGCAACGTTAAGTAGGAATGAGGAACCATGAGTGTACCGATGACTGACAATACCGTAAGCTAAAGAGTAACTTACAGTATTATAAATACAGTAGAAACTGCGTCTTCTATCACCTTTCACAGCAGTTGGCCTACTGGTAAGTGTCACGGTCCTCGGACTAACTGATCGGGAGTTCGAACCTTGCTATCGGTACAGGGGTGAACGGGCGTCCCTCTTTGCGAGGGCGGCTCCTTTTTTAC
>JAULBU010046007.1:0-13661 GCA_032358235.1 Odonthalia washingtoniensis | reverse complement strand
TAATTCTAGATCCTCCTCTTCATGTGCTGTCCAAATCGCTCAAAGACTTTTCGGACACCCTGTATTTTGGGATATTTCCAAACACGTGGCTCTAAATTCCGGAATGTTTCTGGACAAAAAAGAAAAATTGCAATTTTAATCAAAGAAGCAGAAAAAAATGGTAACATATAGTACACTTTTTATGGCTTTTGTTCATATTATAGTACTACTGTAACAGTATAGTAAGTATTAAAACTGTCGGAATAAAAAGAAAAAATTTCGACTCTGTGCCCGAAAACAGTCCCAAAAAAGATTTAAAGTGTACCATAATTTTCGGAAATTTTCGGTAACCAATAAACAACTTTTTTGACATTTTTTGAGAATTAGAGTTACAGACGTTCTCTCTTTCCCATTTACCTCAATAAACACATCAATGCCTGCTCCTACTGTAAAGCACTCTCTTAAGCTACAATCAGACTGGTCCTACACTATATTGTACTCTACACAAATTTACCAACAAGTGGAATTATTCAACTACTTGATGTTGATTGTCACCATATTGCATACATCCGTTTCCTTTTCCGGTATAATTTAACAATCCGTGGTCTGCTACTTCCACTCAAATTATATTCAAATTGCCTTAGTTTTACTTAAAAAGGAGAGGGAAATATAAAGAAATTTCAAAACCAACATAACTCATCCAAAACAATAAAAGGATTGTAAACTGGAATCATCAAAACACATACAAACATACTCCAAAAACGCAAACTAGTAAGGATTACAGCAAGATCTCCATCAGGAACAACATCCAAGAAAAATAAATGACAACTCCATCGCATTCCTTCAAAACAAAGAAAGGGAAATAACATAAACCCAAACAGCAGCCTAATTCAAAAAAGCAACAGAAAATGAAGAGACAAAAACAAAAAGAACACATACAGACATACTTCCAAAAACACAAACGACCAATTTAAAATATAATCTCTTTCATAAATTCAACTCGAAGAAAACAATAAACGTATAATTCCATCACAATCCCACCCCACTACCTCAAACGAAACGGTACCGCCTTTACATATTCAACTATAAATATATAAAGAAAAAATGTAACAAATTGATTGGCACCATTCATTCCAAACAATGCATATTTCATGTTCAAAAATTACCATTGTGAGACACAGGCGAATTCTGACGTTTATACGACAAAATAGAATCCAAAGAAGGGCCGTTCCGGACCTCTGGAGGATGCGGTATCGTATCGCATAAGAATGATTCTTGGCATATTTACATTTAATTATTGCAGTCAGTATACGAAGACGCGAAAACAATGCGGTTGTGACTTCAGTATTGAGACTTGTGAAAAGTTTCTAGGGTAAAGAGATGAAGCATTCCTTGATTTTCTGTGATAGAGACTTCTCATCACTTACCGTCATCAATGATCTTCATTCATGAAACGTATCCGTTTTCTGCACAGCTCGAGATTTTGAACGTCATATTAATATTTTTGGTCCTTTATTTTTTAGATATAATAAGGTCGGTGTAACAATATTTGTTCCACATATATATATATAATTCGACACAACTGACATTTACAGGAACAGATTCAAGTATAATGGGTCTGTGTTTTGATAACTGAGTGCCTCCTTTCAAATGGTGAAGTTTTTGGATGGATCTAACATGGAGTAGTCCTTGCGCATTTTGGGGTTTCGTGGATCTTACATACACAAGACTACTCTATTTGAATGGTCTCGGATGGTAACTACACAGCAAAACTACATCATTTGAAGATAAAATGTATGGGTCATTACGTGTTGCATACAGGAAGTGTATGTGTTAATGTATGGAGCGTACACCTTTACCTACGGACATTCGAAAATAAATGGCATAAATAGACCGGCGCCGCCTTTTCCCTTTTGAAAAGGGGCACTGATGTGTAATTGAAAATTTATTTAAAGTGCCGGACATTTCTATGTATTAGTACTGTATAAAAAACTACAAATGTTACCGTACTGAATGGACGGGCCATGCAACAAACTCTACAATAAATGTAGGATTCAATGGCAGTCCCATTGACTGCTGCATTCATGTCTTGAATATAAAAGTTCAGGTATACTAAATGTTCACATTCATTTAATGGAAGGAATCGTGAATTTTGAATCCATAAATCATTCATTCCATGCATGAAAAATTGGACGGGCACTGCTGTATACGACGAATATGGTTCATATATAGAAATAATATGATTCTATGTGGAATTCAAATATGGAATATGTGCAATATACATTGCAATACATGTATATCAATTACGGTATACATGATATACTTATTTATAGAAATGAAATAATCACAATATGTTATAGTGAAACTATCACAATAATAAAGGAGGGAACAACAGTACAAAATGGAAGGAATAAAAATATCATGAATAGTCGCCATAAGGGATAGTTAAAATATGGAAATCATAAAAATAGGAACAATAAGAAAAAACATGAAATTAATACAAATGCTATGAATAGTGGTATATTGAAGAAAAGTAATGTAGAAAGTGAAAGATGGGAACCACGAAAACCACTGCCAAAGATGCATATAAATCAGTAGAATTGAAATTTCCATAGTTAATCCATTCCATACCTGTGGAGCAAAGAAGCACAGTCATGTGCTGACATAATAAATCAAATAAAGAAATACTTGTAATATATACAAGTTAGAAAAATGTATATGATAAGAATAATAACAGGGAATGTGAGTACTTAATTTTGAACTTAAAAAATATAGAAACATGCGCAGAATCGCTTTAGTAAAATAGCAGAAGTTACTTGTAATCATACATCGGAAGAGGCAAGTAATCAAAATAAATTAAAGAACAGAACTGATAATAAATATGAATGAAATAATATTAAAATGTTGGTATGAGTGAAAAGTATATGTATATAAATACCGCTGTGTGAACTATGGATGAAGCCATTCATTGCGATCCGAAGTGACCTGAATAAGTTTTTGTAATAGAAGATGATAGAATATTCATTGTATGGCGCAGATTTTTGAATATACACTCAACGTTGAATGGTAACTTACCATGAATGGTTAAGTTTGGGTGAAAACATTTGTTGAGAGGAAGAAGGGGAGAATGTGATAATGATATTAATTGCGTTAACTTTGCTAAAAATTTCCAATAATTGTTAAATTAAATATCCGAAAAATGCACAGAACGGGTTTAGTGTTTCTCTAATCTTGAAAATGTACTGAGCTGTATTCCGCTGAAATTTGGTAGATGCAATTTTATAAATAAAATTTCCAACATAGCGCTGGAACATAACTGTCGGTAGACACCGTACAGAAAATGATGAAAAAATTGCGATTTGAAAATTAAAAAATGATAGAATTAAAATCAGGGGAAATAATTGTGTCACGTGTAGACTATCAGATCATGATGTATGAAACTGGCTTTGAATTATATGATATAAGTCTAAATATATCTGACATAAATATTAAATTGTATCAGGTTGTAAGATTGTCCGTAGTGCAGAACACATTGATATATTTCCATATAACCTGTCTCAACATTGTTTGATCTGGAAGCTAGAAAAACACACGGAAACACCTCGTATCATCATGGATATTGAGGATTAGAAGAGGTTGGGAGGACGGCATTCAAACGGTATTGATGAAAAAGGTGCTGTTTGTGCATATTCATCCAAATAGTTTGGAAAGGAAATATACAAGAACAAAGCGGATGTGTAGAACCAGTTGTTGGTTGTTATTTATTATAATAAGCACGAGTTGGAAGAAAAGAGGTCGGAGAAGTTATAACTATAAGCCGGGACCCGGACTTCGATGCAAGATTATTCTCGGAACAGGTTGCATCCATTGAAGGCTGCGAGAACATAACTGCTGAGATTGTCAAACATTGTCGTGAAAGTTGTTGATATGTTGAGTAAAATATTCGAAAAGGTTGTTCCAAAACTTGAATAAATATATTGCTTTGGAATTTTCTTCTTGCTGTTGTGCTCCCGTTTGTATTGTTAAAATATATAAATAATTTATTCTAATAATTTAATTACATTCTAGATCCGTTCAGTACGGGAAACAGTTCCAGTAAATCGAACTGATTAATCAAGACGATTTTAAAAAATCCCATGAATTCTGTTATCTTTCAGAAACGGATTTGTCTCAGCCGTAGTATCAGAAACATGATATCTGCAAATCAGTGGACCATATGTATTTATTATGATGTATTGCACAAATATCGGAATGTTGTGTGAATCAATGAAAACTGACGATATCGTGATTATAGGACAATGTATATTGCCTCATACATATTGTATACATGATCAATCAATATGTGCGTATCCCATATGGGCGTAAAATATGACAACTGACTTCATTGCAATGGGGTAAGTTAGTTATAAATAATGTATAATTGTTATGTGGATATTATGCATTCTGTGATGAACAGACTGTCTTTGTAACTATAGAGAATAAATGTACACAATTGCGAAAAGTCCGTCACTACCACTCTTTTGTTAATCTGGACAAGAAAAAAATTAAAACCCAATTTTTCAAAGTCTGTGTACAGAGTTTCATTCTGTAGATTGTCGTAAAATTGCATACAGTAGACAAATGCAGCCTGTGTAGTCATTACTTCTTTTCTGGGCGCTTGGCCGAGCTGCTTTAATAAAAGGGTTCTCTAGAAAAGAAAGAACCGGGAACAACCAAGTAATTGCACATCAGAAAATTATCAGAAACAAGTTATGACATATATAAGTGGAGAAAGAAAATTGTTGGAAACACTTCCACGGGCATCACCACGAAATGTGGAACTGCCATTAAAAGTGGCGAAAGTAGACACTCATGGATATGATGCTGTAGTACAGGAATGTTCTGGGACGAATTCAAACGTACCTGTGGAAAACAGTTCTCTTGAAAGGCGTTGGAAAGTGCAATCATGAGCAAGGGATAGAACTCGTTCAACACGTGTTATGAGAAAAGGGAGCATTGGGGTAATGTATGGAATCAGTCGGGACTAATCTTAATTTGAACATAGATGTATCAAACAATGGAAATACAGATGGCATGGGTTCTGTAACAGATAGTGATGCACTGGACAATATTCAATATACCATGGAACCGTCAAAGATGGGGACAGTTCTATTAACGAGGTGGGATCTGTTCAAACTGAAGAAAATGTGGAAGATTACCGACAACTGCAAGAAGAGGTTATACAATTGACCGCAGAGAAAGCAATCCTTACATTAATGATGAATGGGTACAAGGTATTTGCGAATGAAACACCACGTGAGGAAATTAGTAAAGAGGTTTCAATAAATGGTTTGCAATCGGAAGTTATGAAACTAAATAGAGAAAGTACTGAAATAAAAGGCATGGTACAGAGTTTGGAGATACTAAATGAGGAACTTGTTAGGAAGATGGGCGATAAAATCAAGAGTCGTGGAAAAGAAGTGGGCAGGATGATAAGGCAAGTACCTAAGAAATAATTGGTAATTGGACTAGCAATGTACTTGAGTATGGAGACGGAAAGAAACGTGTGAATTGCACCCAAATCAGGATGTAAATGAAAGAAACTGGACGAACAGAGCTGAGATCTTAATGGAGGATAGAATTTAAATGTCAGACGGAACAGTTATTGTACCAAATCCAATCAAATATCTTTCTAGCTAAAAAAACGTATATGTGCAGTCCATTAACTTCGAGAAAGATGACTTATGTTCGTTACTTAGGGCTGAATTGTCATCTAGTGAAATCGTACACATCTATTGGTCTGCAAAAATGAGGAGTGAAGTAGTAGTATTGTTTTTCAAAGTTGTTACGTTAGAGGGAAGTCTGAAACAACTGCTATCAGACTACTTTAGCGGAAGAAAACTCACTGCAAAAGACAGGTGTTTTTTAATTCTTGCTTATATGTCTCTATAGTCTAGATTCAATGTAAAAGAATCAATATCAAAGGAAATAAGGGAAACGGAAATAACAATTGCAAAAAGGAAACTAATGAAAACGAATAGAGACGGTGATTTGGAAATGTCTTGGTGGCGCTCCGCAAATATGGCAGACGTACAATTACGGAACGGCACTACTGTAAAAGAATGTGTTGTTGATATTCATGACGATGGTGAAGACATTCTAAATCTGTTTGGGATCGAAATTGGTCCAGCAGTATTTCATGATTTGATTGGATATATACCTAACGTCGAAGAGGGGGATATTTTTGAAGGAACTATAATGAGTAATTCTCGTGTAGATGCATGAATGGATAGCTTGTAGAGCTGCTCATTGTGAATGATTAGCGTGGAGGGGGACGTCAGAAATAATTCAACGAAATGTTTTCGAAAAACGTGAACCAGGCAACTGATCAATTGATCCAAAAAATAAGAAACTAGGTAGAAGAATGGGCATCTGAAGAGTAGGAAGTACCAGACTCTGTGATACGGGAAGAAGAAGAATCTTTCAGACAGTTGGAACGCGAAGATGCAATAATTGTTATGACACGATGTACAAGGAAAACTTTTATCGCAGTAGTGGGGAAGTGGTTTAGTTAACATGTAGTCGTACAGGCTGAAACTATACATGACTGTTCAATTGCAGAAAGAGCAAGTGATTGGAAAATTGTTGAAAAACTTGGCAAACCGTATCGGGATATTCCAGTACGAATTACTCTGTTTAGTGATGAGGAAAAGAAAGACGGTAATTAAAATGAAGAAGGGAATGAGAAAGGGTAGAAATTATAATATGAAGGATAAATGCGAATAATCAGGCCATGTGAGGATTTGCTCAGTGTCACTTTGAGTTTGCAACGATTTCAAATAATACCGGTCCCTATAGAATCGTTTGATGTAGAATCGTTGTGTTACCCATGGTAACTATTCAGTAAATAAATAAATTCCCAAATTTGACAGCAATACATGTATTGATGAAGATATTGTGCCGAAATTGATGATACCTTACCAATCCCCTGTCTCGAAAATTCTTTTCACAGATGCCAAGTCCGTCCTTGTGATGGTGTGGTCCATTTCATGTGACGTCGACCAACGTAATGATAGGTGGTTCAGAACTTTGTCTACATTGTCGAATGTCTGCGAAAATTACATGTATTGTACGAAAGCACAATTTTCCTTGAGCATGTGTTGAGAACGATTCAGGTGGAATATTAGTAGAACTTTTTCTATGTAGCAAACAGGGCTAAAATAATCACCCACTTTTGGTAAGGACGAAACTATTCATTTCTTCATGGTTGGGACCGAATTATGTTGTTACAAATATACATTGGTGTTTCCTACGATGTTTCGGCGGTGTGGTATAAATGGCAATATTTCTAGAACTATCGTTCTGTTCCAAAGTCGGAATATGGCTACCAAATATGAACCCGACTTGATAAATGTGACAGTAATATCGGAATCCGTAATCTACATTCCAATATCTTCTGAATATTTCCGAATAAGCTCGGTGAGGACTGTTAAACTGGTACGCGATACGTTTTCAGTATCGGAGAAATAATTTTGTTTGTTTCTTCTGCGCACAGTAACTTTCGTTGAACGATGGCTTCAATCTACTGCAACGTTACCGAAACCCCATCTCGGACCAAATATGTAGATGGTTGTTCTGTACACCTTTTTGTAAGTGTTGACTGCATTGATTGTTTTTCAGTAATGTTATTTGAATGTGGGTTTAGAAATTAGCCATGTTGAGAACTACGACTTATAGAATAAATAATTCGCCCATGTTTTTCACAGTTTCATCAATTCTTGTCACAATCCTCTTGTATGTAGACCTATATGACTGGATAAAAAATGTATTGAAATGCTCGTAAGGTGAAGCATCTAACATATTTAGTCTTCCGAACCTCGAAAGGTCCTATACAATGTGTTCCAGTAAATGAAATTTCAATGTGCGTATCCCAGTATTGCAGTGTTTTCAAAAGTTTTCATGCAGTGTAATTTCAAAATTGCAATTCTGTTAGAAATATCAGTAATCGCTTCCTTGGACCAGCCAAGGGATGTATTGTCGTATAAAAGATGTTGCACTATTGTCGTGTAATTCATACAAATAGTTTTCATATGTGACTCATTTTGGTAGCCAGTAACTGTATTAATATACTCTGCCACTAAAGTGAAGACCATATCCAAACATTTAAAGTCCTTCCTTTCCAACATTCCTCGAATTGACTTACTCAAAAAATGATCAACTACTGTGAGGTCTCCATTGTTTAAAAGTCAACATGAGTTCCAGTTGCACCGAACTTGTTTTCTATTGAATCAAGAAGGAAATTACAGGCTCATAAGGGAGAAGTTCTTTCTGTGCGAAAAGACCTTCCATTCCTTCTGCTGTCCACATATTGCAAGGAGAGGTGTGGACTTGAGATATATGTCATGAAACAAGTTTTGATTGCCTTTGAAGTTCCGACATGAAGGCTGGGTAATGGTTCATATGTGAACATTGAAATTATGTGAGGAAGAACTAATTTTGATGAGTCTTTTTCAACGTTTCCATAAACTGGACCCATTTAACTATTGAAATATTTTGCAGTGAATGCTCTGCTTCTTTTAGAATACCATTTTTAATTGCCGATATGTTATTTGCCGATCTCAACAAAGCAGTAACATCTCCCCTTCTCTGTCACACGTTCTGCACAGTCCTTGTCACAGTTATAGCACCTTTCTTTGAATCAGGTGATGTTTTTAAACATCTGACCCAGGGATGTCTTGGGGTGAAGTTATGTAAAACCCCTTACACGTCCTTACTTTCTGGTATATCGCATCAGTATGACATTATTACAGGGAAACAATTCCATTCTATAATTGTGTTTGTACAAACAATATACCCCTCTATCTATTTTCATTGTATTATGTAATGAATCCATTGTTTCATCCCTACCCAGTGATGATGAGGTAAGTGGTACGTGGTCGTCAACGGCAATACAATCATCACCGTCTGTCTGATTTTGAAATCTGTAATCCTCTTCGTTGCGTTGTGAATGTGAGCCCTGCAATCCGACAGGAAGGAATCTAACCAATTACACCCATGGTCTATGACGAAATGTCTGAACAATCAGATGCATTCAGAAATGTGACATGTATTGGATAGCCAACAAACGATTGCGACCACAATGGTGTTGCTGTTTTATCTGTATATATATGTAACATTTCAATGAACTGCTTAGGCAATGTTTCCCTGCTTTGATTCCATTAAATTGAAGTCCTGTTATTCCACATGGTGTGCGTTCTCATGGACATGTATGAATCTGCGACGAATTCTGACTGTGGAGGGTGGTATACAAAGTCATGGTTCAGATCTTTAAAACAAGGTCTAAATGAAACATCCTTCTCTGTTGCTAATTTCATTTGTGTTTTCAACACCTCAAAAACGTCTTTTATGTACAGAAATTTCTTCATATTATCGTTTGAAGCAATAATATTATGTACGGTACCTCAAATTTCTGATATCCATCTTTGATTAAATTGTAATCAGCTGTGCTCTTCGCAACAGATAACATCCTTTGAAATCTTTCAGGTTTTGGTGGAGGACATCTCCATTGAATGTATCCTCGAAAATCACCTAATTACCTTGTCTACATCATCGACACATATTTCTATTGAAAGCTTCAACACATGGTTGCAGCAACATATACATCACTTTTCTTTCCTGGTAGTACAGGTGTATCTGCAGCGCCTGGCGAGGAGGTATCTGGCTCAGGTTGTCTCCATATTTTTGATTCTTGATTTATGACAGGCATGAGCTATCTGAGCACGGTTGTGGGGACCGGGCGAATTTGTTACATTTCCTGTCGATTACATTTTCCTTTTTTTATTATACTTGCATGACATTGAATGGCATTTATAATCAATCGATATGTCTGAAGAGTATGTGCAATATCGGGTATTACATACGAACTTTTCGTCACCATTATTCAAGAATACTGGTTGTGTGTCGGTTACAAATTTTGAATTGTTGTATCGGTTGTACTGCTTTTAAATGGAAATTTTGCTTGTCAAATTCCTTTCAAAGTATGGATCTGTGCTCCATCACGGCGGAGAAAGCACTCTCACGCTGTACGTTTAAATTTACTTGCACAGTAACAGTGTGGAACCTAGATGACAGGTTGTATCGAAATTATGAAACATGCATAATTGAAGTAATTGATGACATATGGAAAGATGGGAACGCCAATTGACCATAAACATTAGCGGATGCTTAGAGGGAAGTAACATGTTGTATCGTGGAAAGTAAAGCTCATTTAAATTTTCCATATTGAACATATAATAAATTTCTCTGAACAAAGAAAGCAAAGTAGAAGTAAGATATGGAATATTTCATCCCAGTGGCGGATCTTTTCCATCTCCCAATCCCCAATTAGACATATCATATGCAAGTTCCATATCGTCAATTTCACCATCATGTTTATCATCATTACTGCCATTGTCTATATATCCATCTGCAGGTTGTGAATAATGACTAGAATCCTGTGACGTTTCATGGTCCTTTTTCTCATTTATCCAGCATAAGGACTGTCTGAACGCATATGAGATGGCTTCTCCCGAATTAATATTCTCTGGGATGATATACATATGGTATCTCAGATAATTACTACCTTTCCATCTGAAACCAGCATGTAGTACATAACCATATCCATTGAAAATAGATTTCACTGGTATTTCAATTTCTTCCATTTCCAAACAAATTCCAATTCTCTCCTTTTCCTCCTCACTTTGATGAATATAATGATGGTACCCAGCTGCTATCTATAGAAAAATCGGTCTGGTGGCAGTTTTAATAGTGAAATACCCATTAGAACCACTCTCTCACACGTCTAAGTCATCGTGTCCATGTTTTGGTGGACGATTCTTGTCCGTGATGAGAAAATGGACCTCATCGTTTGTATTTTCAGTCCGATACTCACAATAGTAGTCTAGATTCATTAAATAACACATCCATACAATCCACAAGTACAGTACAGCACGGCGTATTGCAATGCAAATAAGGGAATAATCATGTTCAAACTTTTTTCCAGTAAAGTTCTTGTACTGGAATAACGACCAACCCCATGATTTCTTTCGTCTTCATCTTTTAAATAACTTTCTTTGTTGATAATTAGGTTCCGAAATTCACTACCAACTTCAGTTTTCAGAGAATCCTCACCAGGAAACCATTTCCGCACCTCATCAAAGAATTTTCAAATTTATATACATGGAAATTCGAGCTCCTCCGAAAACGCTGCCACCATGTGAGCCCTCATGGCCGGCTAGATATCTAACCCATCAGAAATTCCTTCCAGAATGCAATTCCCCTCACTGTCCAACTGTAGCTTTTTCCTGCTGACGAATGCGGTACCCATTCCTCTCATAGTAGCAGCCTGTACGTCAAGCCACTTATATTCTTCAGTCATACTAGAATATAAACCCATAAATTCCATTTGATTATAATGAGCCCATCTTCCTGAAAGATTTCTTGCTTCCAAAATTTGGACATACGAGAAAAATATATGGACACAGTGATGATTTTGAATAAATGCAAATCTAAATAATGTCTACGTATCATATAGCACTTCTTTCGAGGGTACCAATTTGTTTCCTGTGCCATGCTTATCACATATGAACTATCTCGCCCTTTCATCACTAATTGTATCCTCTTCGGATACAATATTCACGTACTTCATCAGCATAGGCGGAATTAGATGTAATAACATGTCCAAGATCGTTACTACATCTCTACAAAGTGCTTCCATTCTTCTAATGCGATCACGACATCCAACAGGATGAATCTGTAATGGTGTGCTGTTGTCGCAAGGGCTGATATCTTCTGCGGTTCTACGCGGAGGCACTTGTTTCCGAATGGGATTCTGTTTCTTTGTAGATATAGATGACCCACTTCCAGGTAATAGAGCTTTCATATTACCCGTTGTATTTTAATTTCCAAATAGTACCTTCCTGGCTTCTTTTGCAGTCTGCGGTTGCTTAACTGATTGCCTAACTGATTTCAATGACTTGGGTGCCGACGGGGAGTCATCATCGCTGTTGATAATCATAGGGTCGCGTTGTTTCCTTTTCTTGCTTCTTGTGATTACTAGACGGTCTCCATTCACACCCATTCCATCATCTCCATTTTTTCGGTTCCACAATCTTTTGTTTTGTGAATAACCAGTCCGTTATTTTCTTCACGAGTCTTGTATGTCAAGACGAAGCTCGCGTAATCAGCTTCTTTGACTTGTAGCCTTGGTTGTACTCGAATATCTTCATGTGTTTGCAAATCATTCAATGAACAGGTGCTTCCTCAGCCTTGTCTCCTGAATAAAAACCGCAATTAGATCATTCGTTTAGTTTGAAAATTTCTCATCTTCTATATTACATCTATAGTTACCAATTTCGTCAGGATCTGTATGCAATTCTTTTGAGAAATATCCAGCCATTCGATAGAATAAATTAACATCAAATATACCCTTCACTACGCTTGTAAAATGAGCTCCTGTGCCATCCAAAAGGTAGAGTATATCCTCCTCCATGGAATGGAGGAGGCTACGGCTGCCAAAATATGTCACACCTTTCTTACCAGATTCTTGACCAATAAAAAACTGTGGAATGGTCTTGATATTTTCCACAACAGTTTCGAATCTACAGAATATCTTCACGACATGTACATACCGTTCATACATTGCAGAGCTTTCCATATCAAGAAAATTGCTTCTTTCCATTCCCCGAACAATATTTTTAGGTCTTGCATCTTGAAAAGATGTGCCATACTCCTCCGCGAACATTTCAGCATACCGGATTACACTACTCATTAGATCGATGAATGACGTGTCCCTTTTCGTTTTTATCGAAGAGATGTTTCGCGTGCGACTGACCATAATAACCTCCCATGGTGCCATCATCGCTCTGTCCTTTCGTACCAAGAGAAGCACATTAATTTCATCTCTTGTCCAATTCAAATTGTCTTCCATCTGAACATTTAACTTCCGCAGTGCTGAAAGCCAGTTTCGACCGTCTACCACCATCACCACAGACTTATCGTTATTTATAACATACCTTCCATTTTCAGCCTTGAATATTTGATCAATTCCAGTATACTTTCCATCAACATCTTCACCTTTAAATGTAACTGAAATCATACTACAACACACTTGATACTACTCATTCCGGAAGGAGGATACAAAAGATTGGCAGTGGTCACCGTTGCCACCTTGAAGCGAATTCTTGAAATTCCTCACGTGACTGACCCGGAGCCGTATTTCGACAATGTCGCAGTTGCTCATTTGAAAATCCCGAAGTTTTATAGACCTAATATCTTCTTCATCTCTATGATCACATTTGTAATATCAACTTGTTCCATATCGACAACATTCATCTCCTGAGAGTCCAAACAGGATATGTAATACTCGCTGTCCAAATCACGACGATGACTCGGAATATCTGCGCAAGTATATTTCACGATATACGGGTATTCCATGTCCCTATACCTCTCTTCAATTGTCACATCCTCGATCATAATTCGGTGCATATGGGAATATCCACATCCGTATTTCATCTCCCTATATGCAAATCTCCATTAATAACAAGTACTCCATTCATATTAGCTGTACCAACCATCACTGGAGTGTTCTCTATATATTTCCAGGGAGGATTGTCTGTTGATGTCTTATTGAATACTGCGGCAGCAGTAACTTTTGAGACGTACAG
>JAULBU010045996.1:0-13662 GCA_032358235.1 Odonthalia washingtoniensis | reverse complement strand
TTCTTGGATTATGATTTCGGTCCACACGAGATGCTTCATCACCAGTCTGGTAGTAAAAATCATTTATGTACCTTGCAACACACCATGGAGCAGCTACAATGCAGTCATTTTATTTTGAACCATCATTGGCAGTGAATACATGATCCAAATTGGCGGCCTAATTCAAGAACTGATCTTTAGTTACTGGCAACAATCCATCATCATGTGGTTTCGTAAGCGAATTTCTCGCAGTGATATTTTCGTAAAACAAGGTAGGTCCCACAGTAATGACCAATATGAAAACCTGTAGGAAGAGATTTTTTTGCTAAAACTCCGAAACCGAACTTGCTTTGTTTGATGGTAGACTTCTTCACAGACAAACCTAGAGCCCCGGCTTCATTTGCACGTAAAGCTTCTCTTTGTATACCATCAAGGGTATGCTTCCATGTTGGTTTCCACTTGTCCCAAGGTATGGCACTACCAGCATTGTACAACTTTCCATCCCCAACGACATCTGAAAGGAAGTGGCTAATTTGCTTCGGAAAATTCTGGACAGCAGTAAGTCCAAAGGGGATATCCCATACAACTCTTCTTCTTTTCACTTCAATTGATTCCAGTTCTTTCATTAATAATATTGCTGCAGAAAGCTGTTCTTCCGTCCCGACTATATCTGATTCAACGTTCAGTAACTGACGATCAAATACAGCAACCAGTGAAATACAACAGAATTTCGAACAAGTTTCAACCATATCACCGCCAACAAACTTCCTGAGCTTTGGGAGAAGCATACAGTACATTTCCACAGAAAATGTACCGGCACATGGATCCACAACCAACCCACCGGCATGTGAAAATTTCTCAATAATGCTCATCATTCATTGTATCGAGTTTTGTTCAGGCCGGAGCATTGATCTAGCACCACGTTTCTGTTGGTAAGAATACCTTTTCCTTGCTAGGGACCATTGAAATGTTGTTCATCTCATGGCATGTTTCAGTATGAACAGAATTAATGGACCCGGAACGACTGTATTTTACCCTTCTCAATTCGTGGTTCCATTCCAAACCATTTTTCCAGAAGTGTACGGCTTGTTCATCAACCAAAAAATGCGTCAGAAGGGGGATACATGCATCCAAATTATAGTAACCCTTTTCCTTCGTGTAGTAGAGGGGATTATACTCCACACTGAAGACATTTATTTACGTCTTGATATCTTTTCCAATCTCTTCTTCTTCTGAGTTGTCCAATGGGATGAGACCTTTCAATAGCTTAATATGATTAACCCAATATGAAAATTTCAATGCGGAGGAAAAATATGTGCATGACTTCCCTTTGTGAACAGTGCATCACAGAAATCCACGAATGCTTCCATTTCTTCGTCATCAAATCGATCATTTTCTGAGTTCGGACGGTCCAGATCAAACCTAATGTTATATGGATGGTCTGTAATAATTAAATCCACCTTTTAATGTAAAGTCGGACCCACAGCATCCTCATGTGTAACAAGAAGGGATTGAAATTCGGAGTTGTAGCAATATCAATAAATCTGCATACTTTCCTTCAACAATTCCATTTCATCATGTGCCTCTATGCTCAATTTCTCTGATGCTGCTGGTTGTATTTCATCTTCATCTTTTACATCTGGTCTTGATTCCGGTGTTGGTTGTGGCTCTATTTTCATTTTGTCATCAGTTGAATTTTTTCCCTTTCCTGGAACCTTGATTTCTTGTTCCTTGTTCCGTCTATGGTGAAGCTCGAAGACCGTCCACGCCTTGCAGGAGTAGTGGACACATCCGAAATTTCTTGCAGCGGTATTGTTGGTGTCTAATCAAGTTGTGGAACGGTGATGTTCAGAGCCTCACACACATGACCATCAAGGTCACAAAAGAATTGTGGTAATTCCAAACAGTCTTTCTTAAAGAAGAAAGGTATCAAAAAGGGAGCTGTTTCCATATTGAAACAGACATCATAATTTGAAACATTGACCAATATTTCATCCAGGTTGCTAAAACATGATTCGGTTATGTATCTTAATGCTTTATCGTGCGCAATTCTGTGCTTCAAAGCATCTAGATACACCAATGTTTCTTCATGCATTGGTCCGTTGTTTGTTGTAAACGTTTTCCCCGTGTCAAAGGGGAGAATCCCATATATGGACGAAAGAACATTGAATGTATAAGTGTGTGTAAGTTGTGGTACATGTATTGATAAAGTAATGTACAGACTAGTTGAATGTCGACTGATTGCCCAAGCCAAGCCCAGGCTTTACAAAGTGTTTGACAAATGAACCCAATTCTTTTTCTAGTTAAATGTTTGATATTTACCAAATGTTTACAACGTTTGTTGTTCGTCTTGTGGTCTCTAAAAAATGGAGATACATCTTGAATTCTGTGAAAGAACACAAAGCATTCAAAAGTTGCTGGAATGGACATATTGAATGGAAACACTCTTTCTCCTTTTCGACCGGTCTGAATGATGAGGTGGATGTAACTTGTACCGACTAAACACCATATTGAAGTGTCCTTATCCGTTAATAGGTCCTAGAACATTTCGACAGTTCGTACATCCGTGGGTCCATATCTATATATTGCTAGAGAGGCGCGGGCTATCTGCCGAACTTTCTGTGAACGCATCTCTGTAAGGGCCTTGCCACCATTTTCACGTGTTGATAAAAAAGCGCTTACTCTCAAAGTCTTCGTACTTTTATTTTCTTTCTACTCGAAACGGATCCTAATTGACGCACATATTGGGTCATTACTTGACCAGATCCAACGAAAGAAATGTTGAAAGTTGAGATTTTTATAGTTGAACTTTTCTTTGAATTGGACGGTATTTTAAACGTCTAGAAATAGGAACAGGACGAAACGGGTGAATTCAACCTCAGTCAAATCCGAGCTGGTACTGTTATGATGATCTTCGGAGCTGTTTTGTCGAGAATGTGCAGATGAAGCCGCAGATGAAGACATTTTGTATGTTCTTAAAATGTTGAAGTGGAGAATGTTGCTGAAGACAGTGCCGATTATATGAACAAATTGTAGTAGATACGTTTAAATAATGATGTAAGAAGCTACTGAAATAGAGCGATGTGACATAAACAACGAAATTGGTGTTGGTTGTGGATAGATGATGAAAAACGTTTTGGGACGTAATATATGTGATAATTGAAAATCATAGTAGTCCTATGAATATAGTAAAGCAAGTTATTGTTTTGGAATATCGGAGTGTCGGAGCGGACGAAGGAAGAAAAATGTAACAGTCACTCGGCGGTGAGTTGTACGGTCTAGTTGGCTCCCATATGCATATTGATTGAATCCAAGATAGTTTTTAAAATTCATAGTAGTTGGAAGTAAATGAAAACTTTTCATCAATATGAAATTGGGATTTTCGTAAGAAATTTAAAATTCCAACTTTTTACGAAAATCCCAACTTCATTATTAGATTTATAAAAAATACTTGTAATTAGTGTTGCAATTCGCCGCTGTTTCACCGACAGAAATAGTTACAAAGATTAGTCCTACAGAAACGTTTGGAATCTCATATGAACGTGATATGTTTTTCCAAACGCCGTGCTGCGTTGGATTTATAGATTCGATGGTTTTGTGCATTGTTGAATGCAGATAACAACTGTTCATGGCCGACTGAAATTCTAAACGGTGGGGGTCGCTTCCTCACCGCTGGCCAGGAATGCACACGACCATACGGACACAAGGACTCCGAATTTAGAGAGACTGATTCTTCCAGGTATTTTACAATTACAACCACGACTGAAGCTGTATCTTTATGGATAGCTTCTGGTTCTCATCGATATGTCCATCTCACTCCGGAACAAAAGGAACAAATAAAAGGTGTTTGGAAATGGAAGAAATATAAATTCCCGCACAATCAATTTTCATTGGACATAGTTACGTGCAGCTCGCAGGTACTGCATGGGAGAGGAGTCGAGCTCTCAGATATCATATGTATATCATCCCCGAGGGAATTGAATTGAAAGATGCCATTTTATAGGCATACGGATGCTCTCAACGCCTGAAAGGTCAAACTGAATATGATTACTCATCAGCACAATCTGTTAAGAATATAGTTCATGGTAATAGTGATGACAGTTCAAATAATGGTGAAGGTGGGTTTCTCGATACTAATGATTAAATGGAACCTTGGGGCTGTCTAAAGTTTAAGGGCCGCCATTTGGTTGAATATTACGCACTGAATAATATTGAAAATAGGAGTAGTAAATGGCATTTAGTATTGCTTTCTTTGTTTTCTATGTCCTATTAAGTTGTTTCTTCGTTCTATATGATCGACATTTAAGTTAACGTAAAATAAAATGTACTCCACTGTTTACATGCAAACAATTAGTTTCCTTCGGATTAGTATTGTTTGAAACGGGCATTTTCCTTGTATACGTGAGGTGAATAATATTGCGGAAATTGTAATCAAATTTTGTTCTCCCATATGTTATGGAGGAACATTTATGATTTTTATATATAGAACCATATTCAAAAGAGGAAATTGTAAAAAATAATTTATTAGAATTCTAGTTTTTTACGAAAATCCCAACTTCATATGGAGGAATTTTTTCAACTAATAGTGTGGAATTTTTATGTATTTTCGGAAAACTTATGGAGGAAAAATTCAAACATTTAAATTTATTCGGTTTTTTACAGTGACATAAATCACCATTAACATTATGATACGATGTACAGTTAGATATACTGAAAACTATACTTCAACCGTCACTCCACATTAGCTCCTTACTCGAACAATAAACCGATACATACATCAACTACCAAACGAATTTCATATTACCTCCAACGCAAACCGCAATCATCAATAATGGTAACGAAACAGTTCATTTGGTATACAATATATTGCACATACTCTACAGGCATATGGGCTGATTATAGACGACACTCAACTTCTTGCAACTACAATAAAAAGTAGAAATTGGAAAGAATGCCAGATGTTACAATTGCAACGAGCCATCATGAGCCAATTGAGATAAAAGATGCCCATCCCGAAGCATTGAACCAAAACGGAGAGGCCAATGAAGAGTCAATGAACGTATCAACTGAACTTGCAGATACATCTGAAACTTCGCAACAGATTAGTGATGTGAATGTTGCAGCAAACCATTACTTAACTTTATCAGAAGAAATTGGTAATGATTCTGTAGATAATATTATTCGATTGCTTCCATCGGAAACCTTCATTCCAGATTTTATTTTTAACCACATAACAGATTGGAAGGAATGAATGTCTATTGTGGATAGAACCGTCGGTCAAAGTTTATTCGATGATGCATTTCAGAAAATTGAGGTACCATTCCACGTAGACTCAGATGATAATAGGAAGGCCTTCTTGTACAAAAAACGTTATTGAGGTGTAATTTACACAAATGAATCTAGCGACTGAAACTTATTTGTAGTTAATACCGTGTTTCAACGAAGTTGGCCGTGATTATGTCTCTCATCCTCTTCAATCGGAATTCTTTGCAAATTTATACATATCTATAAGAACCAAGGTTATGGGTAGCGACGGTACTTCAATTGAGTGGATTCAAAGTAGAGACACGACCCCGAATCTTTTGTTGAAATGTTACAGATATATTCAGGTAAAACAGCAACGATTTTGAAGTCGCAATCGTTAGTTGGATATACTATACATGTAACACGTTTTAATTACACCGGACCGTTCAGATGTTTTGTTATTGACCATGGATATATACGTTGGTTAGCTTCCTCCCTGTAGTATTACATGGATCTCATTCTCAACGGTGCGAAGAGGACAACTACTTCAGTAACCGCGAAATAGATGATGACCGTATGGTCATTGACTATCACGTTCCACTTCGTCGTCACGGGGGAGATGATAAAATGTTTTCATTGTACAAGGCAATGACCATGGTTCTTGCGTCGTTAATTAAACAATCAATGGCAGGCTTTCATGTGACCATAAACAACAATATAAAATGCAATTTATTTCCTTTCATAGTGCCATACTGCTGCGACATACTAGAAATTAAGTACATGTCTCGAGTTCTTCATAACTTCACCCTTGCACGTCCATGCGTCAGATGCTTTGGAACCACAACATATTTCAATAAATGTGCGATAACTGTGGCTAGAACAGTTTAATACGTACGGGACAGAAGAAACGAGATTAGTGGTTTGCTGAAATCAGCAAATACTGCATCATCAACAGCACATAAACATATTTTACTGAAAGAAACGCAGAAAGTACTCCAGGACATTTCAATTGCACCATGGGTCCCCATTTTCCAACAGAGGAATATACAGGGACAGAAACGGGATCACAGCGTACAGAACATGCATCTACATATTTGGTACGTGATGTGGTTTCTGTTTCGCTGCAACTAATTGAAGCAATACGACAAAGAACAGTACTATGTACCAAAGTTATGAATTAAATTCTTGTTCCGTTACTGAAAAACTTATCACGTACTAGTCTAACAGTCTTCATGGATCTTATTCGGAACTATTTACAAGATAATTGAATGTTGCTTACAGATTTCGAAATTTCTGTTACATTCGTTAAGTAGATGTACATATTTTGTGGCCATCTTCTGACATTTCAACAGTATGATAGTTCTAGAAATATTGTCAGTTACAAACCTCCAACGCAAGATCGACTTAGAATACAACGCATATTTTCAATCACGCAATTTTATCCCAGGAAGAAGGGAAGGAGTAGCTTCGTCCTTATCAAGTGTGGTGATGGTAAGAGTTTCATTTACTATACAGAGAAATCTCTTCTCATATTCCATCTGAAACAGTCTGATGACATGCACAAGAAAGATATGTATTTTGTACAATACATGGAATTCACAGAGCCGCCAGACAATGTAGATACTTTTTTAACTGCATATGCTTGTGTTGGGCTACATCTGATGAATTTGATTACACAATACCTGGTACGGACCCAACATCTGTGGAAAACATTTTAGAAACATGAGAGTGGTATGATATCATTGATTTCGATACCATATGCTCATCTGTACATGTGCTGCGGTCAAATTTTGAAATTGATTCGTTTACTGAACAATTACCATTACCAAGACAACATTTCTACATTAATAGGTTCTACAGGGAGGGAGATTCATTGAAATCAGAACAAACTTATATTAACGAAGATAGTAACACCACATAACATGACTTTGTACATTATTTTACTTTATGCTACATGTTTCGTCCATCTAAAGTTTCTTCCACATTTACATTCACTTCGATACTTTCTTCATCCTCCAATAAAGTACTTCGTACTTATCCCTCAATATATGGCTTGCCAAGCTTATCAATACTTTTCCAATCAATTGCAATTTCAGCTATATAACAGTCATGTATAATTCCGCACTGTGTTCCGATGTACTTGCAAAACCAATTTGATTTTACTGCTATAAAATGTTTCTTCAAACTTTTCGTCGTAACAATTATTGTCTCTCCACGTTCCAGTTCTTTGAAACTTTTTTCTTCTCCCCCTTCACAGTCAGGTACTTCCAACTCGTCAGGGGCCCATTCTTCTACCTTATATCTTATTTTACCAATTAACTGTTCCGTTCCCGCTTTTAGATATTTCAAAAACATTGGATTGAATTCGTTCTGACTAGCCCGCCACAATATTCTTTCACAGTGAGTAGTTGTACACAACAATTAATCCATGCATCTACCGGAGGAATACTCATTATAGTCTCTACCGCAATATCCCCTTCCTCTTTGTCCGGTATATATGCAATGAAATAACGTACTACTTCAGGTCCTCCAATTTCGTTACTAAATAGATTCAGTTTTTCTTTATCGTCCTCATGAACTTCAAGGTCATGTTCTACTTGACTACTCCCGTTCCGTAATTGAATAACTTTAATTTTCCCACTGCGCCACCACGACATTTCTAGCACACTGTTTCCATTAGTTTTCATTAGTTTCGTTTTAGCAACAGCTATTTCCATTTTCCTTCATTCCGTTGCTTCGAAATCTTTAAAATTGTATCGGGACAATAGAGACCCGTATACAGGTATTTCAAAACATCCATCCTTTGCACCTCTTTTACTTTTACTACAGAAATCAGATAACAACTGTCTCATACGGCCCTCTAATATACTGACTTTGAAAAGCTCTTCTACAACTTCATGTCTCAATGCTTCCGACGGATAAATATGTACGCTTTCACCAGACATCAGTTCCGCTCTAAGTAAAGAACATATAATATCTGTCTCGCAGTTCATGGAGGGGACGTATATGTTGTTTCCGCTGCAAAGAAGAGTGAAAAGCGTTGGTACCATCATTGAACCGTCTGACCGTTCAATTCCATTCTCTATTACAATATCAGCTCTGTTCGTCCATTTTCTGACATTCTGATCCTTATATGGGACAAATTCAAACTACTTCAACAGATCCTGCTTCCTTATGGGACTATCCACATCTGTACCATTTCCAAGATTATCCTGAGTATTTCCAATCACATCACTGTCTGTTCTGTAATCGAAATCATCGCTATTACGATCGGAAACCACTTCACTATTAGATGAAGATTCGGACCAATGCTCCTTATTATCACAGTACAACCTATTTTGTTACCTAGAATGCCACGAATCGTACACCTTGATCTTGTTCGGCCTCTCCCACGCCTTTCGACAGATATCATTGAACTTGGTCCAGCACGGACATCTTCCACATCATCATCTCCACTAATACGGCCAACTCTTGCCGTTTTCAATGGGGTTTCTGAACTTATCAGCGATTACAGCGTCAATTTTTGCGCAGATTGTTTTGCTCCACTGCGATTCTTCATGGCTCATTTCCATACAATAACCGATTACATAATCTAGCAGATTTCGTTTCCTTACTTGCTATAACTTTTAAATTGTTAAACAAGTTTGCCCATACGTGCAATCAAACTGTAGCGGCTATGAAAGAAATTTTGTACTGTAACATTACTTTTTCCTCCATGTGAAGTTGAGTTTTCCGTAAAAATTTAGATTTCAAATTTTTTCGAAAAATCATACTTCATATGGAGTCCAAACTTTATGAATTGTGTAGCTTTATTTTTTATAGTTCCAAATACAACCTGCCCATCACACTCTCCATAAATAGCGCTTTGCAACCGTACAGTATTCATAAATGTCGTACTCCATTATATTCAACTTTTCCCATGGTAAGACTGTTGCAATGGCATGATTCACAGGACGCTAATCATGTGTGAGTGTAACAGTTCATGCTTCCATTCGATTGGGAACTCTTTTCCACATACATTGATATATTCTACTATAACTGAGAACTTTGTCTTTCCTATACTTTAGGCAATTAACAACATTCAATTTTATGTAATGTTAGTAATAGGCTTTTGGATTATAATCACAATTCTGTCAATTATTTATTAAGTATTAGGATGTAATAGTTTCCGATTCCCACACTCATCTCGGATACAATTAAATTGTTTAAACATATTTATATGTTTTTCTCTCAAAACACTAACAAATGAAAACAAGATTGGCGGATGAACAAAATACAACTACACATTTATTCAAATTACCATACCACTAATTTTATACACTTCACTCAACATTCCATTTCCTTTCCCGACATTGCCTCACTATTTCAGCCTTTTTGCTCTTACAGTCTTTCATACATGCAACTTCCTTTGAAACTAATCTTGCATCAAATTCAGCGTCTCGTATGATATTGATCACTTCTCCAACTTCCTTTCTTTATACTCGACATTCTAACATGCAGAAAGATACAGCTAAAGACTTGTTCAATACACCAGCTTGACTCTTGTACGTTTCAAGTCCATGCGCATTTGATGGCGTTGGACAGGCAGCACAATTTTTTTTAGTAGCCGCCGACGGTTGCTGCACATTTATTTTTCCATCAGAAGCATCCATAATATAACAACATCCTTGTGTCGACTTTTCCTGTCCACAAGTCCAAATATATCGGAAAAGGAGTTACGTGAATATATGAAAATGTTATGCGCTACGATGGAAATGGCTACATAATACAATGTTTTTATAGTCTGAAATAAAATTCGTACATCAGATATTTTTTTCAGGGACAGTATCATACTTCATGACGTTTCCATATTTGACACCATACAATTCACTGTCATCATTTCCAGTAATTCTAACCACAGTAATAGTGGTGTCTTCTGTGGTTGTTAGAACCTCGGTAATAGGCTACACGTGACAGAAACGTTCCCCTACAGATATTTTTTATTAGTTTATTTTCGAATAGTAGTTTTTTAAATACTTTCGGTACTGTGTTTTTGAAAATTTTATTAACAGAATAATATTGGACATTTTATAGACATTAAAAAATTTTCCAATTGCTAACAGAATACAGGCCTGTACATTTAATCAACCCGTTCGGAGCCTTTTTTCCATTATTTAATTTCACAATGCTGAGAAATTTTTGTGCCAATTTAACACAATTAAATTTTCTGGTTCTTCAACCCTTGACAATATACCATTCTCATATTCTCTACATTTCCCTCTCCGCATTAACATAGTTCATGCGCAAAATTTCAGTCATGACCGATCATCTTGCAACGATCAGCGCCGCAGAATGACACTTCATCCATCATCGATATTCAACAGTGACTTCTATCTGTCGCTTCCTATCACAACAATTTGAATTCAATTTCAACTACCGCCGATCAACTCGCAACATTGAGCGACTCGTAATGAACGTTACTGCATGCAATTATAACCACAGCCGTTCAACTTGAAACAATCTGCGCCATGACAGTTGAGTCATCATATATTCACATGCAAGTACATGCACCAAACATTTCGCAAAGGTACATGCCATTCTATATTTTACTCATACCAACATTTTATTATTATTTCATTCCTATTTACTAACAGTCCTTTCATAAATTTCATCATCTGAATTCCGCTGACAGGTAACTTTTTTCATTTCACTACCCCAGTTCTGCGAACAGATTTGTTCCGTTTTCTTCTATGTCTCTTCTGTTATACCTACATTCCCATTTCATTGTCATTGATAAACAAATTACTAACTTCTTTTCTATCAATTATTTTTCTATGTGATTTCCTTAGTTCAGCATATTAACATGGTACATCTCTTAGCAGTGATGGAATGTTATTCCAGTTGCAAATCCTGTGGATAACAAACTGGGAACGTTTCTGTAATATAGAATCTCTATCTCTTCTTTTCTAAATATATATATATATTGTTTCTATTTTCTCTCACTTTTTCCTTTCTATCACATTTCGTATTAGTACCATTTTTTGTTATGCCGTTCTTTCCTTTTTTTGGCATTTTTCAATTTCATATAATATGATCACTGATCATACTATATGAAATTGAAAAATATCACAAAAAAAGAAAAGGACGATATATGGTATGATACCATTATTATTAAAATTAAAAATCACATTTATTCTCTAATTGGTATACATTTATTGAAATGTATATTTCCCTATTCTATATAGCTAATATAACTACCGCGTATACCATCATATTATTAAAATATATCACAAATGTTTCCATCACAAACCGTAGAACCCATTCACTTTCCTTTTCATGGAATGAATGATTTTTTGGATTCCCCATTCACGATTCCATGCAGTAAATGGATGGAAACTTGGGTTGCACCTGCGGTGTTACATTCAAAATATAAACTGCGCAGTCAATGTGACTTCCATTTTAGACTACATTTTTAGTAGTATTTTATGAAGTGTTCATTCACTCTCTCTTACACGATGTGTACTTTTTTTGTAGAACACATACACACAAATTTCCGGTGTTTGAAAGATTTTTCAATATTACATCCGTACACTTTTTCAATCCATGAATTGTGTCCCGTAGTATTTCTTCCATTTATATTCCACCGTATGCAAGTAAATTTGTAAGCCTCATACATTAAAAACTACAGCACGTGGACACCACAGTTAATGGCCCATACAATTTATCTTCTAATTTTGTAGATATTTCCTTCAGTTACCATCCGTAACAATTCAAACACTGTAGTTTCTGTTATGTAACCTACACGGACCTCCAAAATTTTCATTGCCTAGTAGATATTTACTACGCCCCAAAACTACACCATTTAAATGTATGCATTCAGTTATGGAAACACAGACGTACAGGTTGGTTTTCTGGCCGTGTTCCTCTTCCACTAAAGTGGATGTTAAGTCGTTTGTGTCCACCGAGTCGTCTGGAATTACCATTCTATACTCGCTCACGGCCGATTGATGATCATCCAGTTCTTCCACGAAGTGTACTTCGCGTAACGTTTTCGATCCCCGAGCGGGTAATGTTTAAATCTGCGTTTCCACGCATTGTGCTCTGTATGCTTCACCTTGATCTTAGGCATACTGGACAAGGCCGTTGAAAGTTAAATTCTGACGCGGTTCATTTTCCCGGGATCGCGCAACAATAGTTCCAGTTATTGGTGCAAGTCCGTCTACAAGTGCCATTTCTTTACGAGTACCATCGAGTACCTCGGGCAAGTCATCAAACCAGGGGAACTGAAGTATATTGAACAAACATTTCGTCCCACCAGAAATCTAAGTCACCAACTTCAAAGAAGGAATTACGATCCTTCCTCGGACTGTTCAATGTCTACAGACGGTTCATACCAAGCTTTACTAACACAGCGTGAAAATTTAACGAACTGTCGAAGAAGAATAACCCCGACTTGTTCGAACTGAATGGGGAACAACTCCAATCCTTCCACTCTTCTATAGAGGCCGTATGCACGCCACCGACACCGGCAATACCTCACCTAAGCCTCCCATATTCCGTCGATATGGACGCATGCAACTACCGAGTAGGATGTGCGCTCTTCCAAAGACATCCAGATGGAGAACGGAAACCTATCTGGTTCCCGTTCATTGAACCAAGAAGAAAAGGGTACTCATCAACCGAACTAGAATGTCTCCCCGTCGTATGGGCTCTAAAATACTCCGTCCATACCTTCGATACTAGAAGTTAATCGTTTACACAGACCATGCAGCGCTTGGATGGTTGCTTTCAATTACTAATTCATCCGGTAGACTTATGTGATGGCGGTTACGACTCGCTGAATTCTATTTCCACATACAGTACAAAACTGGTAAGAAGAACACGCAAGCAGACGCATTATCTCGCCTTTTAACATCTACGGAAGGAATTGCGGAAGACGCTGAAGACCTACCGACATTCACCATTCAAGAGGATAATCAAACCAACCAGGATACCTCTTTCCTGTCGCTCAACAACGCCCACCAACACGATGGTGATACACCTGTAGCAAAAAAACGTCTTGTCCCACGTGTACAAGAAAGAAATTGCGAAATGATGGACGACGATCACCAACTGGAGACAACGATTTAGATGGCTTCCCCGCCGACACGTTGTGCGCAACCTTACCGGGTCCAATAAAATCGAACTCGTTATTCAAACAAATCTTCCTAGAGGAGCTGATCATCACGCAACAATCTGACGCCATCTATCAAACCGTACATCAAAAACTTGATCAGGGGTGGTGCAAACCTTCGGCTTCAACGAAGATGGATTAATCATCCGGAAAGCTGAGGACGAACCTCAAATAGTCATCCCTCATGCATTAAGGGCAAGAGTATTGCACATACACCATTACGCCAAACTCGGCGGTCACCCAGGGGGAAGGACACTATACCAGACAATACGACGTCATTTGTACTG
>JAULBU010045985.1:0-13662 GCA_032358235.1 Odonthalia washingtoniensis | reverse complement strand
GTTGCCTCCCTCGTTATAGTTGCTTACAGTTGGTGACCCAATCAGAAGTCGCCATATGGCCGGGCCCCAACAGGACCGAAAAGCGGAATCGCCACAAAGGGCGACACCCGCCCCGTTCCTAGGTGCACCCGCCGAGGATTGAACTGGCAACCACTAAGCTACGAGGCTAGTTGTTAATTCAGTATCAAATTACAGTTTACAGTGCTTTTTTTCCACTGCGGGCCGCTTGGTATATAACTAAGCGGCGGCTAGCTTATCGGGGAAACTTGAAAAACAGATTTCATCATATCAAAAAAACCTACGACCTGAGGTCGTTATACCCTGATTCCAATTTTCCCTTCCCGCCCCCCCGTACTACTTCCACTTCCAGCCACTTTCCGAATTTGTCAGCAATGCCATTGTTGATTGCGAAAAAGCATTGTTGATGAACCCAGTATGACCAACTTTCGCCCTGGGCCGGGGTGACATCGATATCAGCATCCTGACAGGGCTAAATGTGATAGGGAATACAGTCAGTGTGAACATCGGGTGTTCACCCTAACTGTATTCCCTATCTTAACAATCCATTCTTTTCATTACTTTTAGGAACATTTTTTGTAATTCTTTCTGTCAGGTTTCATACTGTATATACAGTATGGTTATGGATCAATCAAGGCCAGAAAATTATAATTTATGATGACGCACAGTAGATGTGATCATTATTTCTTTAGTATCAAATGTGTGCATTTTTATTGGTAAGTATTTCCTCTTCAAAATTTGAGCAAACGCCATTTTTTCAAAATTGATTGTGTCAGAAAACTGATTGTGTCAGAAAATTGATTGTGTCAGAAAATTGATTGGATCTGAGAAGATCAATTTTGAAAAAACTGCTTTTGCTCAAAAGTATGGTAATTCCTACCGTCAGTAAAATCGCGTCACTCACACAATTTAATCGCATCCCAAATTATAATTGTGGGTTGTTCAGTAAATAATAATAATAAAAGTATGTATTTATTATTATAATAATATTTATCTACAATTCTAAACTGTGTGGAATGACAACGATACCGGAAAGTACTGTAAAAAGGTCCTCAAAAATATCTGTTCGAATCGTACCCTTTACTCACACCTCGAATGCCATTCATTCAACTTTTTCATTTTCAATTATATAGACCTCCCGTCGATCCTAAGTTTCACTGTCCAACCTTTTATTTCGATGAAGCATAATACTCAATGAAATCTATCTCTCTTTTTTCTGGTAAGAAGATATCCAACTTCCATAACAGTATTTATTGACATTTCAGGTTCAGTTTTGGAGATATTCTATTCTGTGTACTTCCGTTTCTTACATCTTCGTTTCATACATCCTAGCTGCAGCATTCTAAGCCCTACTTATCATCAAATGACAACAAAATCTCTAAATTCCGTGAAGGCATACACGGAACTGGTGAATGGATATCTTGAAAAATTCAAAGCGAGGCATGAAAGTGCGGTGAAGAATGCAAATGAAGACAACATATTCAGTGCAATTCAAGAAGCTCAGTCAGTTCGCCTTTCCGTGGTAGTTTATCGAGGAGCCACGGATATATTAGCACTTCCTGAAACAGCTGAAACAGCACCGACACGGTCATATATACGTGCTACATTGCCAAGATTATATTTCGCATTACGTGATGGAGATCTTGAAAAAGTTCAAAAACTTGCTACAGCTATGCAATTGGTACTTGATGGATTAGTTCTTTCAAACGATTCAATCTTCGAAATTATTCCCAACTGTGATTTACATTCCGGTGGCGTGTTGGGGGTCGATGACAAAGATGCTAAGAAAAAGCGAGAAAAAGCGAAGAAAACTTTAATTTTCGCTTCTAGTTGTATGGACCCTGAGGAAATTGCAAATACAAGTTCTGGTAATACTGGTGATGGTAATATACTTTCTGAAACAACTGAATCAATAGATATGACTAGAGAGCAGTCATCCGCACGAGAAATACGGAACAAGAAGAACCGAGAGAAAAAATCTTACTGGGACTATTATCAAAGCTTCAAAGACATGCCTAAACGACAGAAAGCCATTTGTTATATATATTTCTGTATGATCATAGCGGCTATATCAGCCGTCGTAGTAATCACAGTACAGTTCGTGACTGAATCACTGAACCCAGGAGGATTCATTAAATCTTCAATTACATCTACGTTACTAGCACCGGTAGTAACAGCATGTCTTTCGCAAAGCGGTGTACCATTTTCGAGACTACAGTTTTCCAACTATACAGACGCTCAAGGGACTGAATACGAGGGTGCTAATCCAACGACATTATACGAGGCAGGGGTAACGCCCGAATTCACAGAGGTTGTCGACCGATTTTGGGATAATCCTCGCAATGAAAGTTGTAATGAAGTCGTAGGTGATTATTTTCCACTCCCCCTTCGGTCACTGAATCAATTACAATCAGGGGAACGTACTACTGCATGCAGACAATGTTACCGTGTTGGACTTCGTGGGGGAGTCTTTGCAAGAAGTACTGGATTTACCAAATCTTCAATCATGTATTTGTGGACCGATAATTTCTATATTCAATGCCAGAAAAACATCGGTGGATTATCTTCTACATCACTTACGTACCTAAATGGACAATCATACATCTTCAGAGAAGCAATGGTTCGTTATGATATTTTAAGGGTGTCTCCAGATCTGGCTGCTGATGGGATTTCAGTTGTTGATTTAAAAGAAGATGCTTTTAAAAATATTACTTCACAGCAAGCTTGTAATATATTTTACTTTGCTTACTTCCCGAAGGAATTGAACCGAACTGACGATACCGTTGATGTACGATATGAATATGACGGTAATACTTGGAAGGAGTTTGGAGCAGGTCCATATTTTCAATTACTGACTGGGATCAGAGGATTCCTACCCTCGGAGATGTTACAAATGTTCGTTGAGGGACAGCCACAAGCAACTGAAAACGAGATTAACAATGTGACTGACATGATATTGATAGGACCGAATTCTCAAACGTACGCATCATTTCATGAGGTAGTCGTATTCGGGAGTAACCGGTTCGAAATAACTAGTTCGACCAGTACGATATTCGATGGAGGTATTGCACCCTTATTCGGTTACTGGCTTTCGTATCAGATTTACTATAATTTCAACCGGTTCACCACTGATGAATGGTATCAAGCCTCTACATACACTGCTGGTCAGTGGCTTGTCGATGTACTCGGATATTTCGGAATGTTCACAGGGGTTAGTGTCTTCTCGATTTTGATGTTACCTCTTTTGAAAACCGTTAACCGAAGAGATAGAATGAAATTATTGCAAAGTAAGCCAGAGAGATACGTTTGGACAAAACATAGACAACTCATTGGGTCTAAGATGGATGGATTGAAAGGAAATGGCATTGGTGAAGTCGGATCAAATCTTGACGATGCTACAAGAACTATGCTTCTGCCAGGATATAATGTATGAAATAGAGTCTACATTTGAGATGGTTTGGAGGGAAAGAAAATAGCAACACTGGATAGTATAAAATCTCCGTCATTGTCTTAAGCGACCCACTCCGGCTTCCATCCATCAATCCCCTCCACCCTCCTCTGGCTTACCGTCATACAGCATATATATATATATACAAATTATCTAGATTAACTTTTCCGGAGCTACATGGGCTTACTTAGCCCTTTATTCAGTAATCATGTTGCTTTTACCCAAAACTAATGAATGCTCCTAACAGTTCAAGTAAATAGAGAAAAGCACATAATATATAGAGTGATGGTGTATTATAACGCACATCGTTGCATCACATATAGAAGTGGGTGACGTGGGTCGCTATATCGACGAATATCGATGTTATGCACATGGTTGGAAAGCTAAAGTACTGGAATTCTCGGTGATGTTATTCTTGAACGGAATGGACCTATATTGCTGATGTTATGAAGAAAAAGTACGTAAGATTTTGTGCAAAAAATGTAGCGGTAGTTGCATTTTCAGTTTACGGGAAATTGGAAAATCGTGTTTCGCGGAACAAAATTTTGCAGAAATGTGCCACAACCAATAGGAAATGGATGTTTATCAATATTTTGACATCGTCCATGACCATTACCTGACGAGCACATAGGAGAAAATGCCGTGACAAGATTACATCATTCATCATCATCATTCATTACGTGTGGGGGTTGTTCACCGGCATGCTTGTCAATCGGACTGGGTTTTGACATCAAGGAATTTTAAAATTTTTTATGTAATATTTTTTGCCATATGTTTTTAATAGATGTTTTGCGGAACAATCCTGTGAAATTTCGGATTTTTCGCCCTATAGCAACTGTACGGTAAATAGATGTTTTGTGGAACAACACTATGAAATTTTGGATTATTTTTCCCCATAGCAACTGTACGGTAGTGGGAAATCGGTCATAGGGTTACATTTTAAACAAGATGTGTTCCTATTTTTGTTAAACACATTTTTTAAGAGAGACAGCAGATAACAGTGCGTCTATTTAAAGGCCGAAATTTTAGCAAATTTTTTTCCGGCAATACGGGGTTGCGATTGGGCACAGGCGTTTTTCCGTGGTAAAGGACGGTGAAAAGCAGTACGTTTCATGAACGGAGTACACCGTACTGTGTTAGGTTACGATGGACATTGGCCCGAGATCCAATTTGAGAAATGACACGTTTATTGGGATGTGCTGGGAACAGTATGCAAATAAGGTAGAGCAGACATAATGAAAGTACGAAATTGTGAACATTGCACTGAGAAGCGGTACACGTGGAAAGTCGAAATGTTCGAAATTTGTCTCTAAAAATGGCATTTGTGTCTACGACAATATGCGCCATTTGTTGCGCAAAATGTAGACAATTGTAAAAAATTAAAATATGATGGGGGGCCAAACGTAATTTGGAAACCCACCACGACCTTCTCGGGAGTGTTACGACATCTCAAATTCAACAACCCAATTTATCAACATGACCAATTTCAACCGTAGACGTTACAACAGCAACCATTCATCCGGCGGGGCAGCTGGGGACGCAACATAAGATGAAAAACGCCTCCCTGATTGCAGTCAACGTACGACTGCAAGGATCTCAGCGTACCGTGGAACGGCCACTGTAACCTCCGGACTGCAAGCCTCTTCGAGCGAAGAGGAGACTAGCAGTGCCGTGAGTAAAGGCAGCGGTGTCAACGAAGAGGAAGAAGAAGATGATGATTGCGTTATAGTAGAAGACAGCGGACAAGGAACTACTCAAGAAAATGGTGGAAAGGAACAAGACTCCCTGCTCAACTATTCCTCGTCTTCCGATGACGAGGAAGTTATTGAACCATGGGAAAGGAAGATGGTTCTGATCAAGAATGCGAGAAAAATATCGCGCAGATTTTATAATAAAAGTATGTGTCCAAGTATGATATTGAAATTCTTACTGAATTCGTAAAAGTGACAGATGGAACAGTTCATGTCAATATGGACATCAAAAAAAAAAATTTAGTATCTCAATGAAAATTGTTTTTTAGGTATGTTGCTGAACTTTCTCTCATTATCACTAATATTGATATTGTAATTGCTGTTTTTAATGATATTATTGTCATTGCTATTGTTAATATTCTTATTATTTATCGTATCATTATTATTATAATAATAATAATTATATATGTTGTTATTATTACAATTATTGTACTGGGAAGATTCTATAGAAGTTGAAAGCAGCCGATGTTTCAGTCTTGTAATAAGAAGAGAAAAAAAACAGAACTCTTTTCACAAATTCTATATTGTGTAAATCATCTTCATGGTATGGACATATAGAATCAATATAATATTCCAACACTGAAGTAAGCGCCTGTCTTTTTTTGTCACATGCACCGTGCGAGAACATGTACATTGTTCTTGCTGCACGCTCACGACCTACAGGAAATGCTTTCCAAAAATACTGTGCACTTCGATTAGTATTAATAGGTGATTTTATCACAGTTGTGTAACCGAAACGGTTTTTCAAAATCAAATTCTATTTCTGGTAATTAAATCACGATGAAAAACACGAGCAGTGTGTGGATAATGAATACAAAGAAGATGTTGAAACATGAGTTACTTTAAGTTTGAAGCGTTGAAAGGGGCTGATGAGGACAACAGTGTGTGCCAAATCACAGGACATAAGTTCAAAAGCGAAAAAAGTATAATTGAATCGATAACGGTCTGATGTTGGTGATGTTGGTGATGTTGATGATGTTGATGATGTGGACCAGGTTGATGAAATTGATGATGTTTATGATGTTTATGAAGTTGATGACGTTTATGACATTAATTATCTTGATGATGCTGATGATGTTGGTGATGTTGGTGATGTTTATGATGCTGATGAGGTTGATGAAGTTTATGATGTTGATGCAGTTGATGATGTCGATGATATTGATGTTCAACATACAAGTTTTTGTTGATGATGTTGATGATGATGATGATGTTGATTGTGGTGATGTTGGTGATGTTGGTGATGTCGATGATGTCGATGATGTTGATTGTGGTAATGTTGGTAATGTTGGTGATGTTTATTTTGGATTCTTTCTTCATTGCTGTCTCCGGAACCCTTCTCCGTGCTACGGTGAGGTCTTTTAACACGATTCCCCCTGTTACTGCTGCCACCGCTTTTTCAACTTGTCAGTGTAGAAGAATGTGTTGTTTAAGTGGTGAGTTTCTGACACCACGTTGATTAACCACTTCAAACAATGAAAGTAAATCACAATTTGTACTTGCGTGTTGTTGTTGTTGATGTTGTTTTGTTTTCGATTTTTTTGACATTCTTCCAGCAGATACCCCATTATTATCTGAGCCTCTCTTCTTGAGAACAGGCTGACGGTGAACCGATGAGGTTTGATCCAAAAACGCATCAGTAACATCCGACAAGGTATCATCATCGGTCGCAGCAGTATAATCAAAAGTGATATCAATTTCATTGAATACAGCACCATCAGCGTCACCCTTTTTTCTGCTTTGAATATATAGATTCTTTCTTCCCAAATGTTCCGTGTAAGTTGTATGACAGAGGTGCTCGGTTGATTTTTCATCCATAATAGCACACATCTGTCTCTGCGCTGAGAATATTCTTCTCATTAAATACATACCATCTGTACGTCTTCCCCGAGCAAATTTTCATACCAACAATACGTATGGGATAAACACAATTGATATTTGGTAACTGCTCATTCATAGGAGGCATAGAATTATTGTTTATATTTTTATATCGCCCAATAGGTAATAATATAACACAGTTTTCCAATTTTTGTTTGTTTGTAGCTTTGCATTGCGTAAATAATAATTGTTCTCCCAGGTGTGATAACTCGGGTGCATATTTTCTCACATATCTTGATGCACTTTGTACTGATGTTGTATGCAAAGTGTATGAAATAGGGTTAATCAAGGTAGAACATGGGAAATAATCTGAGTTACAACCAGCAGTCCATTGCCATAGTAGAGAAATACAAGCTTTGTCGCCATCAATTAACGCTCTTACCAAATTTCGAGCACCCACAAACCATGAAAATAATAAATATTTGACAAAAAATGAAGCAACTAAGAGCCTCATCTTGTTATGTAACGAGCCTTCTCTGTACTCATGCCTGATGCCTGCATCGACTATCGGGAATCATGGCGCGCGTCGTTGATGATGTTGATGATGTTGATGAAGTCATTAATGTTGATAATGGTGATGATTCTATTGATGCTGATAATATTGATGATGTCGATAATGTTGATGATGTTGGCGAGATGTGAACAGAGCAAAAGAAGCTCTTCATTACTTGTGATGCGGTTGACCAACCAGAAGATTGACAACTGTACTTGCAAAACATGACAGAAGTGAAGTATTTAATTTTATAGCATAATGTCATTGTCATATGAAAGTTATGTATGCGACGTGTACAGTCTGTCCACGTGTAACTGTCATGGATATTCATCCATGACAAAATGCTTTCTCGAGAAACAAATCAAAATTCATACCCCTCTTTTCTCATGGTGATGTCGTGAACATCATCATCAACAACATCAACATCATCAACATCATCAACGTCATTAAAATCATCAACAATTGTAACATCATCAAAACTATCAACATCATAAACCTCAACAATATCACCAACATCAATACCATCACCAACCCCATCAACTTCACCAACATCATTAACATCATTAACATAAGACGGTGATAGATTCAATGATACGTTTGTTTTTTTGAACTTATGCTCTCTGATTTGCACACTTTGTTTTCCCATCAGCCTCTTTGAATACTGCAAACGTAAAGTATCTCATGTCTCAAGGTCTTCGTGGTATGCATTATGTACATACTGCTGGTGTTTTAAATATGATTCTTATTTTATTTGTATAGAAACGAATTGAACAAAAATAATAACAACTATAACAATTATAGTAATAATAATGGCAACTATAACTATAGTAGTTATTGAAAGTATGCCCATAACTGGAACAAATATAATAATAGTCACAATAATAACAAATATATTTAGATCACGGAAATGAAATGAATCATTATTATCATAACCATTTCTCACGTATGAAAGGTATGAACACAGCTACTATGTAACTATGATACGGATTACTTATTTTGCAAAACACCTTCTTTCTTTAAAGCATACAATTTATTCCGTATGGTCCCGTCTACAGGGAAGTCTGCGGGTGGAATTCAGTCTCTATATCCCAACCGATTAATCATTTCCTGCCTTGCATTTGCAGGTTTTAATTTCATATCCTCAAACAACAACTCCCACAGACTATCAATGTATCGCGGAGGAATACGTCTCCATCCAGATCTCTTCCCAAGTGTCAAAGTCAATGACGAACCTGCATTACTAGATGGGACACCACCATCTGAAGCAGCCCCTTCCAGATTATTTTGTCTCCCATCTTTCTTCCCCTGCTTGTGCTTCCTGATCAGCATCGCAACTGTCTGAGTTATATGTTGTTCTATAGGCAATTTATACACCCTTGGATACTTAAGACGCAAAGCATGCAACATCAAAGACGCCAATATTTTTTGCCCTTATCTTCTGCACCCATTAGAAGCCATCTATTAATATCATTCATAAAGCTACCTATATTATTCTTCCCTAGAGCTTGACAATGCTGCGGACGCCGACCCCAACCTGGCTTGAAGATACTACCCTCTTCGACATTTTCAGACAATACAATGTCTGCCATTTCTGGACAATCACTGGAATCTGTGCGGATGTTTATCTTTTCTGAATTCAAAGCTGAAAAAGCCAGTTCTGCCGCACGGTTCAACACAGTTCGATCTTTCTTCATGTCTGTACCATCAAACCTTTCTTCATGCCTCTCTAGGATACCTGTATTTCGGTGAACTCTACGAACTTTCTTACACTGCATCAGGATCCCGTTCCATTCCAACCCTATTCCGTGTTCCATTTCATCCTCATAGACATCAAGCTCCACATCTGCATCTTGAATAGCAAAATGACATCTTATTTTCCGTGGTCTCTTCAATTCTGATACCTCCTTACGGCACAAAACTACAAAGCCAGTTACATTTACTATGTAGTCTATTGCTACGTCGCTTGGTATAATAGAACTTGCAACATTCCCGCTCCCTCACAAAATTAACCCTCGATTCAGTATCACCGTTCCCTTCTACTTCTGTATAATTGTCTGCACATGTGTCCTCATCAACACCTTCGCATGGTTGAACAGGAGTAATGCCATTCACTATTTCGCTACTGAATGGACTAAAATTATAAACATTTCCAGCACCACCGGAATAGGGAAACCCAGTCGCATGTACAGTTTTGTCATCTACATACTTGTAGAAAATCTCACCCAATCTCCCTAAACTCGCAAACGTTTTCCCTTTTACACTACTTTCAATTTCCTTCATTGCCTTAGATTGCCGGTTGATGTGCAGCAACTCCACTGCTGAATTACCAACCCTCCTCATAACGCAATGCGTTGATTACATGAATACGGGCTGTGATATCAGTTTCTTTTTCTCGCACATGCCGGTGAACATGTTTCATGGCAACTGAAAAATTCTTATCAACAATACTCTTTCCACACGCTGTTTCTGGGTGTATACTCTCTTGCAGTTCAATTCCATGGAGTGCAGCTATGTGATGTGATACAACCGGTAGAATGTCGTTTTGGTAACATCTCGCATTGTACGACAGTACCCAGACTTTTTTCAACATTTCTTTCTCAACCATAAGCCTACAGAAAATTGCATCTAACACAATCAACACAATCAACACACCAAACACATATTTTTTCTCGTCGTTTTCCATTATATGGTCCAAGAATAACGTGCTAAGGTTCACACGTTCTAAACGTTTACGACCTTCACCAAGTTCTGTTCTTTGATCCTGCACACCACCATTACTTGAGCCATGATCCACGTCATTTTTGTTATCCCCCACGTAAAACAACACTGCACCATGCCACTACATCCCTCTTTTTCCGAAAAATTCAGTTGATGATTCCCTGAACCGTATCGGTTCCAGTTTCGTCTTGTAATAGATGATCAACATTTCCCCCGTACCAGGGTGTGCATTTACAATTTCATCATATATTTCATTTATCCTTGTGTCCTGTGTCTTTGCTCTGTGCCCCATAAACGCAATCAACTTCCTCTTCACCTCTATAAGTGCTGTTCGTATACCATCGTTAGGCACCGTCACATTGTCTATGACATCCTGCACAAGTTAAATTGGTTTCAAAAAACCTTGGCATTAACTGGAAGCACACCCCGCATATCTATGCGGAACACCTTCTTCATTATCTGTCATCATATTCACTCCGTACAAACTATATTTCACACTATGTATAACATCGTTGTTAGACATAATGTGACAAAATAAACCATATTTTAAATATTATGTCACGGGGTCGACAAGCTGCATTAATTTTTAGCTTTTCAAAACATCTCCAACCTCATTAACTATAATTTTTTTCAGCAAACACATGTTTTCATATAGTAGAGTGTTCTTCACATAATCAACGCACGACTTCCCAACTTGTTCGCGCTTCTTGAAATCTTTCAACATTCTTATAAACATAGTACGTCCCAAAAAATTGGAGGGGCACTCACTGTTTTTTCTCATTTTCATAAATTCGCCACATATACTCCAAGCTCAATTTTTTTTCCACACTTGAAATTCAACCCATCCCCCATTTCATCGTATACTTTTCGACCCCAGGAAAGCAGCTGCACATGTTCTGCCCTAAATAAGAACAGTAATTCGTGATTAATTGTTTCATCTCCGACTCTAGTACAACTAAATTTTCGAAAAGGCACTTTTCCACTTTTCTCATTTGCAATATTATCATTCTTACCAAGTGTGTATATCTTACGAACATACCCGTTCAAATTTTTTCTTTTTTTTATGGGAGGTTATTCTTTGTTATCTGAACTGTCCAGTGTCACCGAATCCTCTACTATCCGCTCACACCATTCTCGCACATCTTCTTCTTTATTCTTCGACAACACGTCCTGCATTTCATTGCAGAATATCTTTGATGCCAAAATAGCACGCAATGTCCTTCTTTCGACACTTCCTCTCTTGCTACATTTCAAAAAATGCAGAATATTTTCTTGGGATCTGCTTTCCTTTCGTTCCTCACCCAGTAACATCTATACAAATTAATACCTTTTCCTGGAAACGATTTCACATCATTTATTCATCATTTTTCTCATTACAACCAAATATCCTCAACTGTACCATTCCGCAAGTTTCCAGTCCCTTCCGTGATACTCATGCCATCAGTAATCTTTTTGAGAGAGTGTCTTGTTACATTCGACCGTTTCACAAGTTCATACACTTGTGCCTCCCTCCTCTTCAACTCCCTCAAAATAATTTGTTTAATTGTTTCCATTTCAATATATAAGTTGTACGTTGCAGTGATCGGGTCGCATCTATGAATGTAGATTGTTGAGATGAATATAATTATAAAATACAACAATCGCGGTTAGTATTTTCTTTTTTTCTTTTGTTCGTTAACATAGATATTTTCCATACATTCGCAGAAGAGGAGTGAAGTGTACATGTACAATTTTGTACTGTCAAACCACCATTGTGAACTGACGGGCCATGTAGGTTGCTAATTATTTCAATTTTTTTGTTCACTCTTGATGTTTGGTGGAGCCCACAGTACACGTTCATTCTCGACGATAACAAGTCATGCTGCCTCGACTTACCATCTGTGATGTGTTTCCAAATGTTTCTGTTGACAGAACCCTCCTAAATAATTAAAATATCAACTTCTTTCCGTTACCTTTCTGTGGAAAACGTCCACAAATTACATGCACAATTTTGCAGAACATGTAACTTCACGGCACACCTCATGACTTTCCTTTTTTTAACACGAATATATATAGACAACCAGCATTGACACGAAACGTTCCATTCTTCTAATAAATGAAGAAATACAAAGAACCGTTGTCCAGATCCTCTAAATCAGTTTGATTTCTTCTCCTCGCGTCTGTAATGCACCTAAAAAAAGAAAAGACGCTTCAGGGAATGACATGCCGGTACCTTTTTTGTGTTTTTCGGTTTTCCCGCCTTCCACTTTCGAGAGCCTGTGATACTTTTATTTTCAGATGTAATTATCGAAACTATATGCCCACCAGTTCCTCCTACAGCCACATGTGTTTTCAATTTCACACATGCCTCAATCACTATTACAGAGGATATACATTGCAGTTTTGTACATGCACAAAATGCAATAAAAACTGTCAACAGCAATGTAAGGAACGCTGTACACGGCACACACTTATCAGCATCCTACAAACCGGTTACTGCCCATAACATTACTCTTTTACTGCAATTAGTGTTTTATACTGTACACTACCTGGCGCCACCCAATTGAAAATTTTTCATGGTCACCGATCTAAAGTTTTAAAACTTTCCAATTCATGAAAACACCGCTTATCCAAAAAAAATTCACTTTCTGAAAATTGCTTTCCCCTTCACGCCTTCATTTCACAAAATGCTAGACATTACTCGTGGGTCTCCCCATGATTTTCAGTCATCTTTCACCTCCACTTGTTTGTTTTCAAATCAGCAGTGCCATTTCAGAGGGCCAAATAAAAAAAGTTTGGAAAAATTGACGCATTGTTACATGCTGTTTCTCTTTAAAAAAACGCAACCCTTAAGAGTGATTCTATATTAGACGTAGCAAGTTGGTAACACGTTTTTTCAGAATGTAAATAGCTATTCTGTCGGCCGCCCACGGCCGATTTTGATGAAAACAGGCTTGTCTGAAAGCTGAGTTACTATCTGTTGATACTGCGAAGTCTTAAGGTAAAACGATAAGTTTCTGAAAAGTTATTCTGGAAAAACTGAAAATCATTAAACGCCTTTTGACGCCTTTAGCAGATTTTGGAAAAAAGTCTGAGACTTTTTCCTATGGCATGTGTAAAAATTTATTAAACGAGCCAATCATTAAAAAAAAATTCCTGTGTAAGATTATGAAAAGTACAGTTTGGAAGGGATAGCACGAAATGCTGGGAGCATGTGAGGCAGTAATTATATGTGAACATGTGACTGTCACAACGTTACTTCTCGAAGGTAGGGAGGCATTTTATTTTATAATTTTGTAACCAATCATAGCGAAAGTACCAATTGGCTCTTTTCATGAAATCGATGTTACGCATACCGCTGTAAAGGTGAGGTCGAGTAC
>JAULBU010045974.1:0-13665 GCA_032358235.1 Odonthalia washingtoniensis | reverse complement strand
CCAACCACTACATGTGTTGGTTTGAACCGACACATGTAGTGGTTTTTAATTTAATTGAAAAACCACTGCATGTGTCGTTCAAACCAACACATGTAGTTGTTGGAAAACACCAACTACAGTGGTTTAAACCGATACCTGTAGTTTTTTCAAAACCACTACATGTGTCGGTTCAAACCACTACAGTGTCGGATTCAAATCGCCACTTACACCTGTAAAACCACCACAATGCAAAAACCACTACAGTTGGCGGTTCAAACAACCAACTGTAGTGGTTTTCGAAAAAATTTGGTACGCGGTGCTGTGGATTCCTCACTTGTTGACTTTTTACTCGATAAGTGAATAATACTTTCTTTCCTCTTGATGCTATTCTAAGTAGTGCCTTGGCATAATTTTCAGTCACCCTTCTTTACTTGCCTGCGTAAGTACTTTGCGAAGGTGGTGAGACCGTGGGACCATGAGTGGTGTGGTGCCCACTGCCGATCATAGCTAGCGATAGGGTCACGAGTGACCCAAATAACGCTGGTGTACCCATACTTTGTATCACGCCTGAGAGTTTCTCTCAGTGAGTACGAAGTTGACGTCTTTGTCTGACCTGTTTGGTTTATGAACAGTGTTTTGTCTGGGTTGACAGATGGTGGGTTTGTTTGGTTTATTACGATGACGTTATCGTCTTTATTGTTTTTCTTCCAGCCGTGGTGGTCGGGCAAATGTATTCCATTTGCGATTTTGGCTAGAGCTATGAGTGTCACCTGTAAAACTACACGTGTGGCTTTCTCTGGCAAACTAATTCTCTAGATTAAACTAAACGGTGTTAAATTTGGTTTTGTACACATGTAAAATTACTGTAATATCCCATCCTATGGTGTTTCCTTTCTTACTTGCTCCAACCCTGTGGTGATTCCTTTCTAACTTTTTAGTAACCGTTTTATGTGATAACATCGTATTGTTATACTGTGATAACATATCATTGTTATATAGAATTGCATGCTTGTATGTCGTAGATTTCTTCTTCTATATTTCTTGTATTTATACGATATGATATTATCATTATACCCTTTCGCCTAGCATCGATTCTCGAAGTATCATTTATATTCACAGTTACTACACCTACTAATGAAGCCAGGGAAGCCTTAATTTGTAACCGGGCTCAAGTTTGACTTCTTTGTTTTTTTTGTAGTAACCGTGCAAAACGCAGATATATGAACTACCAGAAGGCCATTGGCCTGGAGGCAAAGCGGCGCCTGAAGAAGGGGAAAAGTAATTGTCCTGCATGGATGATGCGCAAAATAAATGACAGTGCAGTCAATTAATATGTACTCTGTGAATCACACGTACGTTGGATAGATTGGAAATGTTTCTTGTTTTTCTCTATAAATATCTCTTCCAGTTTCGAATATCTAAGTACCAAGTATTCAAATTAGGTAAGGATTAAACTGGAGTGCTACAAGTTAAGGAGTTTAATAATTCAACATCATGGCAGACTCTTTCTATTTTAAAGAAGGGCGTAGATATCAACTTTATCAGGTCATTTTCAGAGCAAGCTCTGAGAACCTCGGAAATAGAGGCCACGATTACGTCTCTTTGTGACTTTCCTTCTCAAAAAGAACGAGACAGAGAGGGTTTTCTTGTAAAAGAGGTATTGAATAGTTACTACGTTAAAAATAAAAAATTCGGAAGTCATAATTTGGTAACGGCGTGAACTTGGTGCTCAGCCAAGTAACGATAACAACCAAATTGTTTTATGAAGGTATGAATTTTTTTATACATTCATAAAATTTAACTCAATTTATTTTCTGGAAATTGCATGTAAAATATGACAACAGGGCTCGTATTTTCGACTTTAAAATTTAAAATTGCGAAAATTAATTTTTTTCGCCATATATAGATTTTTTAGGCACAATGAGAGCGGTCACATATATTCTAAGCGATGCACACTTCAGCCCTTTTCGACCGCTAAAATTTCATAGCTCGAGAGCTAAGTTCTCGAGCTATGAAATTTTAGCGGTTTAAAGTCTTTAACTGCCAGATTTAATTTTTATTAAGAAATTATTAGTATCGCATGGTATGTGCAAACATATTACATCTTAATCATTTTAACCGTTTATATGAAATATGAGTATTTCACTTGATTTCATTTTGTCAGTTATACAGTAAAACTTTTATTTTCTTTATACGTAACAGCAAGGAATACATGTTCTCTTCAAAAGTTGAATTTTATTGTTAATCGCTCCTGAAAGAAGCCCAACCATTCTGCAAAAGACATCACAAATAAAGAACATGTTATGTTATAATTTTATGACAATAAATGTAGTAGTCTGTGTCTTGGAATTTATCTCCAAGGAACATTAAAATTTAGTAAAGTCCATAACCTACAGTAAAATTCTAATTTTAAATTAAGATGAACTGTTTCAGTTCGTTACAATAATAATTATTTTATATTAACGTTACTTTATATATAAATCAAATACGTTGTGTACTCATTATCGCTGAAAATTGAAAAATGTGAACGATTGATACATTAAAACAGAACAGATTTAATGATATAAAAAATCAAATAATTTTTCATATTGACGAAGACCGTTCTATTTCAGAACGGTTGTAGTGAAGAGTATATATATTTATGCCACAAACTTCAACTTTCAATACATTTCTTAATCCTCCCACTCCTAACTCTTCCCACTATGCCAGAAAAACTAACCGAATCATCGCGGGTGGTCTCACTCTTTCGCCAAAAAATTATCGCCGGGGAGGTCGACCTAGAAGAGAACCCGAAATCAATTTGGAAGTTGGACCCATATTTATGTAACAAAAACTGGACAAATTCAGGAAGAAGGTCAAACGAACTTAAGCATGAATTTGCTGATGGCAGTAAGTTAAATTTCATTTAATTTGTTTGAAATTATTCTTTTATCACGTGTACACAATATATCCTAACCTACTGTTCAGCTGGTGGTCCTTTTGTCCTTGATAATAAGCGTGCTGCGACTGGGACCCCTTCGAAAAAACGGCGTGTTTCTCATCCTAGATCTGCCATAAGCGACGATTCAGGTAGAGACGACGAAGATCTAAAGGAAGGTTGCACTGGACGACTTTACCAGCCGCTACATTTAATTTCCAAATGGATCGACGCCGGAACAACGACAAAGCGGGTAACTGTGGCAATTCTTCTCCCTTCAGGAGTTGGGACGGAAATGTTTTCAATACGTGTCGTGGATGGGGGTAGGGAGCTGGAGTTAATGGTAAAGTGGCCACCTATTCTGTGTGACGTGAAGATGTTGCACAAGAGGTGGTTGACATCGGAGGGTAATCAGCGGCTTGAGTCATATCACCTTAAAGTACTGGGCTTTGAAAATGCTTTAAAAAAGTATAAGGGAAAAATTTAATGAAGCTGTGGAATCGACTGCTCGTATTTGTTTACCATTCCCAGTGCAGACGCATGTTCACTCTAAAGTGAACTTGGGATGGCGGGAGAATACAGTGCGAGTTATTTATCTAGACTTGAAGGCACATGAGAACAATTACGGTCTTGGGCAAGACGACAATTCAATCGAATTCCAGTAGTGTATGGCATACAATTACACTGTTTATTGGTTTCTTGCCTCCGAAAATAAATACTGAATATTTTTGAAAAGTTTCTACAAAAATCAAAAAGCTATAAATTTTTATTTCAAAAATTAAAAGAAAATCTTTTATTCATACATTCGAATTTTACCGCACCCCTTGTGACGTCCATCATTTTTCGGAAAATGGCATATGCAGTGCTGACGATTTAACAAGGATGGTTAAAACATAAATATTCTAAGCGATGAGAGAGCCTGTCATGTAATTACGATTCATCACGGCGTATAACTCTATTCCGTCCAAAATGTAGATCAAAATGAATGTGATATTTATAGCGCACAATGGGTGGTCCGGTAACATGATTTTCTTCATGAATATCAATTATTTCGACAGTTCCTTCGATCTATAATCCATAATAAATTTATGAAGTGTTGTAGTAACTATAACTATTAATATAGACTTGGGCAGTGAAAGGAGCATCGGACACCATTATATGCCAAACATTTTTTACCAGCCCAAACTCTTGTTCTATTGTAATAAAATAGGATGAATGTTAAAAGAATAAACATTCTTGCCATAAATAAATTGGACGCCTGCCATATCAAGTCAGTAAAGTAACATTAAAGCCGTATTTTTGAGTGTACTGATGCAGGATCAAAAATGAAGACGAGATTTTTGTGGTCTGTGAACAGAAAAAATCCTTCCGGACGTAGCAACAGATAATCAAGCTTCGAAATGCATTCCACTATGGCGAAAGCTTACTTTTTTGCAGTTGACCACCTTAAACTCGAACCTTTAAAAGAACCAGAAATAAATGATAACGGTTCGTGATGCTGTTTTTCGAATGTAAGATCTATGTCGATAGAAGGTATTTGGGTTAGAACCCCACCCCAATGGGAGTCACTGGAATCAGAAAATAGGCATAAAGATTTGGCAGGTCAGGATGTGACAGCGTGACCGAATTTTTAAGTACCAATTTTACGTCATTAATCGCTTTGTCATGGATATAATTCCATGTAGTTTACGAAAGTGATACTTTAAATGTACATTGCTTCGTGCGTCGCTTGCATTTACGGAAGAATTCGTCCAGAATGTTTTGAAACAACTCGACAAGGTCGTTAAAGTTTGGCATTATAGTTCGCATCCAGTTTGTTGCGCACACGAACTGCTGTAATTGGTCTCCCGTCGATGGTTTTGGCATGTTGACTAGTCCTTCAAGGCGGGAAGGATCGAGTTTGATTCCATTGGCTGAGATAATACGTGCACACAACGAGATAACTTTGAGAAAGAACTGGCATTTTGCAGCGTGAAATTTGAGTCTACGTGTACTACATATTTTGAAAAATACACGAAGGGCATCCAGTATTTATCTGGCTGTCCGACAGTGAAAGAGAATGTCATCTATCCACTGTAAGATCTCTTCTCGTATTTCCGTATAAAATTGTTGTACAGTACTCTGAACATAACCTGTAGCATTTGATTGGAGATGTAATACGCTTGTGGGGGTGACTAAACCGTCTGGAGTTAGGAATGATTGACATTCTTGTGAATCAGAAGAAACAGGAAATTTCCAATAGAAGTGGCATAAATCAATAAATGCGAAACACGTGCCTTGTGCAAGTTTGCTGTGGCAGTTTCTAAATTTGGCATGGGCCATGCAAACGGTACGGTCTGCCGATTGACTGGTCGAAGGTCTACTGAAAATCTTAATTGTTCTCCGCCAGCTTTAGGCACCAGGAGAGAAGCGGATGCCCATTGGCTTTTGTTGTTCCGCTTAATGAGGCCCAACGTTTGAAGTTCTTCTGTTTTCTTTCGGAGGAAAGTTGCCTATGGCGGGGAATAAAGGCGTAGCTTAACCCGTATTGGTAGTGCATTCGGAAATAGCCTAATTTCCATTGGTTCAACATTTACAGGTGAGTCGGAGCCCATCTGTGTACGGAATATGTCGGAGAATCCTGATAGCATTTATTTCAGATCAGAATGGAGCTCTGCTGGTAAGAAATTTTTGAGTGCATCTTCGTATCGATCCTATATTATTTTTGCCGTATGGACAGGATTTTCATCTCCAGTTAGGGGATCGTTGTTTGGACGAAAGGGATCATCAACTTTACCATCCCCATAAAACAGAGGGGACAGTACTATAGTTGATTGTTCTTTTTGCTCAGAAGAACCCGTAAGTAGAGGCAGAACTGTTCCATTTCGGTCGAGTAGCATTCTTACAACGTTGCTCGGTACTTTGGGAATTGGTATTGACATGTTTTCACTTTGAAATCTAATATGTGAAAAATCGAATTGTGAAATGTATCGCGTACTATCGACGACTGTAAATATAAATCAAATCCAAGAGACTGCAGCAAAGGGCGTGACAGTAGAATTTCTGACATTTCTTCTCCAAAAAAAAGATATTCCAAATTTCGTAGACGTAGTGGACCTGAAGTTAGCTTAATTTTCGTTGATATTCTTGCCTTTTTGTGACAGTTGTAGACGATATATGCATGCTTAGACGCCATGTCCAAACTAACCGGGATTGGTTCTGTAAGAGGTAATAAGGACATGAAAATGTCCATATCTGCCAATTGTCTGAGATGAGTTTATCTGATTGATGAGTAGTCAGCTCGATAATCACCATTCAGTGTACATTCTATTGTGTCTGCTAATGTTGCTGTAAAGCGTTTAATCCCAGGAATTGCTGTAGGTAGTTTTAGAGACTTGAGTTCGACTGCTGTTTTCTTGGAATCATAAAAATGTTTTAGGAGTGATTTTCTCAATTAACCATCCGTGACTGTACAGTCCAGAATTAAATGTTTCTTATTACATTTAGGATTCAAACAGTTTGGAAGCTCTTTAGTGATACTCTTGTTTTGATGGAATTTGAACTACCAGGTACTTCTTCAGTGTCTTCGGAAAAGAATGTCGGCTTTCATTTTGTGCAGTTTCCGATGAAAAGCATTTACTGTTCAGTTCATTGAATGAATGAAATGTATGGGAAACTGGTCATTTAACTACAATGACTGAAAGGGGATGCAGTTTAACTAGAAAAATAACTACTGAATTCCAAGACCCATGATTGTAGAACGGGCCTAAATCTGTACATTTTCTATGAAGTCATAGTTTACATTGATAAAATAGTGGGTTTCGTGCGGTTCACTGTATGTAAACTGAGTGAATGCGTTCAATCAAAGCAGGGCTGTGTATGTTACAGTAACAAGAATCTTCAAAAAATCGAAGAAAATGCAGTAGACATCCTTATCAAATTGCCGTAACATGGAGAAATACGTAGTACACCATTACACAAGTCATCGATAATTTCCATTAATCTGTATGACAACTACGTGATGGGCTGTAATTTTGTGGAGGAGTATGAATGTGTTTAGTTTTATAAATCTTCGCATACAGTAGTACTGTGAATGGTTACATTTCAATGCACATACATCTACTGTAGGTTAATGAATGCACACTACAGTTATTTCTGGAAATTAAGGAGAAATGTGTATGGTCCACAGTGTCTGGTACTAAAGATATCAGAGAAACAGCGTTGCTAACTTGGTCAGAAAATACAAAATATGTAGAAATGCGTAGTTGAACTAGACATGGAACTAGTAAAGTTGTAAATAGCGTGGATGTGAATAAGGGTAAAATATGGGATATTTGCAGTCTGGAACTTTGTATATTTCCATCGAAACAGGAAAAATTTATTAAAATATTAGAAAACAATATGCAGTAATATGCATACAGAACTGTGCATGCATAGATATACTCGTATATATACGCATATACGCATATGAATCTGTCAGTAATAGATATAATCGAAAGGAAAGAACTGAATATAAGAATTGCATTATAAAAATGAACGACTCATCGATCGGATCGAGAAACCTGTAGAAATGATAAAATCAAAAGAAAGAGATGATGGTCAAGGTCAGTAACAGTTACAGGATGGTATTGAGATGAACAAATCATTCAGAGTAAAACCTACCGATATGTCTTCCGCCAATATGTAGATAAAGATGGATGGATCTGTTGGTTTCATGAAACAAGAATGAAAAACTACGAATGTGAGTAGTAGAAATAGAAAGGTAGTCAGACAAGAAAAAAATTGAACATGAAACTTACCGAACCAAGACATCTATACCAAATTAATTGTAAACATTGATCTACCTGTATGCATAACGAAATAGGAACATAGAATATCATTCTGTCAGTACTAAAAATAGCATGGCAGTCTGATAGACGATATATCGAAGGTACGACTTACCAGTTGAAATAGTTGTATACAAATTTAAAAGTGATCATCCAAAGTAATCTATGCATACAAAAAATAAAAACAATAACGGTCAATGTCAGTACTAAATTTATGGCAACTTTGCTTGAAGGCAGTCAGACGAAAAATATTGAACGTGCAACTTTCCGACGCAACCATGTATACCAAATTAATTGTAACCATTGAAATACCTGTACATATAAAGAAATAAGAACATAGAATAACATTGTGCCAGTACTATAAATAGCATGGCAATCAGACGGACGACATATCGAAAGTGTGACTTACCCGTTCAAATACTTGTATACCAATTTAAAAACAATCATCCGAAGTAAAGAGTGCGAAAACATAAAAATAGAACGATGGCAATGTTAGTGAAAAGGAAATGATTATGAAGATGTCATTTTCATTGTTGAGTTGGAAGAACAATGTCAAACGGAAAGAGATAGTTAGTTGTAGTTACCTACAAAAAGTGAGAGGAAGGGGTCTGCTACCTCCGTAGAGCCATGTGCTCCTGGTAGAATTGGCTCATGTGAATCGCAATAGTAGATGACTGATACACCAAAGGTTGTAAAAACGCATGTCGCTATGCGAAGACGGATAGGAGAGCACCATCTGAAAGTAACGAAGGGAAGGAAACAAAACGTTCGCAAAAAATCTAAAAACATAAGAAAGGAAGCCAATAATACAGCCCAATTTTTGTTCAGAAACGTTGGAAATTTCAGTAATCAGGAATGATTGAAAATTTTTTAAAATTGAAAAAAATTGAAAAGTAAGAAAAGTAATATGGGAATGCATATGTATTTGATATGTAATTGATGTACACCTGGAAACAGGAAGGGTGGTGTATGTCATTTCAAAATGTATAATAAAAAATACGTGCAATTTGCATAAAAGTAATGTATAGACGTAACGGATTTCAACCATCCATATTGTCGTATATATAATGGGAGGATGAAGTAAAACTCGAATTCCTTGATATTAACCATAGCACAGTGTTGTAACGCAATTTCGTACTTCGAAGCTATTGCACGCTGGCTGTACGAAAGAAAAATTTGTAATATCTCAGAAATGTTTATAAAAATTATGGAACCTGTACTGTACGTGTGAAAAGATATTTAAAGTATTTATTTGAACTAGCGGATCGGAAGTATCCAGCATGATTTCCGTCAATTTGACAACATCATGAAAGACTTTCCCATGCAGTTTCACATCATGCCTAAAAATAGATGAAATAGAGTAAAACTGCTTAAATCGACTATTCACTGTTTCATGTCGGACCCGAATTTGTTTACAGAGTGTTTTTAGATGGTCCGGCGCTGTTGATAGAGTACTACAAGAGGTATGCGGATAGCCACCATCTGCAACCACTTGCTCAATTTTTTCCATATTTCCAATAATTGATTTTTGAAAATCAATAAATTGGGCTAATGACCACACGGAAATGGTCCCTGTACCGACACAATTTTTCCGTTGCAAATCGATATACAAATTTCGTAACGCAACCCGGGCCCATGGAACTTATGAGAGTACCATTTTGAGGAGAATGGTGACGGCTCATACATTCGACAATCCGTTCCATCTACAGATGCAAATGCATTTGGTATTAATGGAAATTCGGTAAGACGATTATTCCACGAAATCTTCAAAAACAACCACAAATGTTAGTGTTAGTACTGTATAACGAAAAATAATAATTTGAAATATAGAAAAGTTAGGAATTCAGTTCTTACCAATGGCAACACACAAATTTGATCAAGAAAATACCAAATCCACTTCCGAAAAGCGTTCTCGCTACATTTCCATAGATAATATGAGACATGCTTCGTATCTTAGACGTTCAGGAAGTAGAGTGACCACAGTAAATGGACGGGTAGTGCTATTCGATGTAACGACGGAATCAAAAAATTCCAAACACAGGCGGCGACGAATGGGGTGACTCCGAACAGAGAATTGTACCTCCTATTTCCAGTGGAAGACATTGCGTTTCCAATAAAGAAAATCTCCCAGCAAGTTTCACAAATGTTGCAAGGGTGATCATGTTCCATTCGCAAATTCTGGAAATAATTGAAAGTAGGAAAAGAAAAACGATACGTTTTATTTTATATACAGAAAAAGTCTAAATAGTGAACTGCAGCTCATGATAAAATCCATTTTTGTTTTGAGAATCCCTATTTATCATCCATTTTAAAAAATGGATGAAAAATAAGACAATATAGTCATATAATGTTTTCTGTTCGAAATTTGCATTTCAGCCATTTCGAAATAAGAACACGAAAAATAATAGACTTTAAATCAAATAGAACAGTATTTTTTGATCTAAAAATTTTCCCGTTCAACGATCCTCAGCCGATTTTTTATAAAAACGTCATTACATAAGCCGAATTTCTGTCGTTTTTGTACCCGAGATGTCATTTTCTTTCCGAATCTTTATAGAAGTAGTGAACAGCTTTATAACCCCATCAAAGAAAGTGCTGAAAAATCATCATAAAGGCCAAAATTCGGCGACTCAAACGGCCAAAATTCGCCAAAATTCGAACTTTCGGCTTCGTAGGTCGCCAAATTTCGATTCAAAAAATATTTTAAATTTATATTTCTTCCGAATCTTTACAAAACGGTTACAGAAGTACACAAATTCGAAGCAACATTAAAAATGCAATTAAAATTTGCACCAAAATTCAGCGAACTACTTTAGGCGCTGATTAAAAATTTGAAATTTTAACTAACCAAAATCTTTGCAAACGACAAGGTCGATTACAAAAATGTTGATATTCACCGTTCAAAAAAAAAATTTTGGAAATTTATGAAATCATTGTCGTTCAAAAAAATTATAATCCAACGGCCTACTGTTATTCACAAATAAAATTTATCCATCATCACAGTACGATAGGGTATCTGTACACAACTACTATAAAAGTTAACTTTTCTGACCTGGTGGCTGTCGTTCATTTCAACACGCGCACTTTTAACTGTTCAGCTGACCCCCCAGCGAGTTCGATGACTCAAAATCTCACCGAACAATCGTGCGCTGTCAAAATACTGCGCAAAATGTTCGCAGCCGGGGAGGTGAAAGAGGATTGTAGTACGAAGCAACTCTACAAATCCAATAGTGTATTCAAAGAACACAAATTAGACAATTTCAGAACTAAATTCAACAAATTGAGGGTTGAATATTTTAACTGTGATTGTTCATTTCAAATTGATTTATCTATTTTCTATTTCCTATTTTCTATTTTCTATTTTCTACTTTCGATTTTTTTCAATATTTCATTTTAATTGTTTCTGACAGTTATTTTCAGATGATGGTGAGAGAGATGAGCCAATTTCATTGGTTACTCATTCTTCCAGTAAAAATCGTCGTCTTTCTGCTTCGCGCTAAGCACCTCAGTCCGACTCGCAGATTGATGACTTTACAGACTGTGAGCGGGTAATGCCAGCAAGTTTCCAACATTTGCACATAATTTCTGAATGGACTGAGGCGGATACGACGCAAAAGTGCATCTCGATTGCTATGTCATTGCCGTCTGGTGTTGGAGTTGGTGGATTTTCAGTACGTATTTTGGATGGTGGTCGAATTCTGGAGGTGTCTGTTCAATGGCCGTCGTCTCTGATGGACCTGCGCATGCTACATCGGAAGTGGTTGACTGGTGAAGGACCTGAGAGGATTAAGGTTTATTACCCAAACTTTCTGGGATTTGAGACGGCTCTTAAAGCACTACGGGACAGATCATCTGATGTGGTCAATTATACTGCAAGATGTAATGCAATGAACTTCCAGAAAGGAAGGAAAGAAAACGGCACTAAGGGCGTTCGGAGTCCTCGTTCTACGGTAGATAGTATGGGCAGTGCACTTAACCGATAAAAGAGGAGGTAGGATGATGCTGAGTAAGTAGGTAGCTGTCATCCCGATGTTTGTAAGACGCCGGTTTGGTTATGTGACGACGTGAGTTGGATAGATGGGGTATGGGCGCCGAAACGGTTGATCGATGGTCCAATGTCAACTCCGTGAGGAGGGAGACGGTTGGAGCGGTTACCCGTGATGACGCGACTAACGATTGCCGGTTCTTGTACAAGCTTGTAAAGCGGTAGAATTGACTAATGATGGCGCAGCGGACGTTCTACCAGAGCCGAAAAAGCTTTGTTGTCGCGACGAATGCAAGCTCGGGGGTAGATGAAGTCTGAGAAACGCTTGTATCAATTAGAGTTAAAGAGAGGCACACGCAAAAACCTCTTAAGAAGGCTCCACCTGCTGTCGAATGGCAGCGGAGCGTACTGTACAAAGTAGCGGAGCAGGAGCCACCAGTACAGTGTAATGGGCAACAAGTTCCTAAATTAACGTGCGATTGTGAAAATCTACCTGAAAATGTGGTCCTACACAAAAGAAAAAGACAATAGTCACTAAAACATTCACGTGTCTAAAAACGAATTGCACCACCCGACCCCCTCTTCACGAGTAGAACACTCTGTGAGAGTCATCAGTAAAACAATCGATTCCACTTTATCCATTTTTCATCTATTCTTCCCCCATTCGTGCCTTGGCGCCTGTTATCGACCGAAATAATCCGTGGTATTTTCTCTACTTCGCGTCATGACTGACGGTAAGAATTCTCCTCTGCCTGGTACACCAGTGAGAACAGAGTCTGTCGACCATCTTTCAGCGATTATGCCTTCCCCGAATGAAGCGACTTCTCCTGCGACCGACACACCTACATCGAGTGGAGCTAATAATCCATCGGTTTCAACCGTACTATGCCAGAGAGTGTTTTGTAGATGTGAGGAAGATGAGTCATCTTCCTTACATTTACAAAATACTCTCTTATTACGATCATAAACACTTGATTCAAATACAAAGATAGATATATGACTTGGAACGTGTACGACCATGAACTTATTCGGATACTTCCTGCAATATTCCTCAACGAAATAGAGGAATACAACTTTCATACCCTCAGTTACGTGCAACCGGTAAAACCCACCTTACTTAATCACCAGTGAATTAATCATAGCACCCTTTCTCATATCATGCACAGAATTTACAGTCAATTTTGAAGTATCGAGGGTATGAAGTTGAAAACGCCAAAATGTGGAGAGACCGCCCTTGCTCTTATCTGAAGCCATGAACTGGCCTTTTCAATTCTCATCCTTGGCGAAAGTCACACGGCGGACGATATACTCCTTCTTGTCGACTATACAGCAGTTATTATTGGCAACTTGATCATCACAAAATCATAAGTCGGCAATCCTAGTTCCACTGTAGCTTTTACCGGAACGAGCAGTCAGAAACGTCAACAATGGTTGGATAGGCGACGGAATCCTGGGATATTTGACCATATATTTTGTCTTAAGTTCGGTAGCGGTTCCATTATGTTTCATGAACAATGCTCTTGATTCGTAATAGACTTCGGGTTCGGAGCTGATCGACATTTGGATGCCAACTTCGTCTGGTCCTCGGGGTCAAAACCGCTTGTTCGATTTCTGAAGACTGAAGGGGTTGCTGTAGATGATTAAACAATGTTAAATAATGTATGTAAATGCTGTCTATTATTTGTTTGGTCCTCCGGACCGAAGTCTCGTGATTGATTTCCGAAAACAAGAGATGCATCCACTGCGGAGATAATGCTTTATAATTTGGTCGCCAACTTCGTCTGGCCAGCGCGGTCGAAACCACTTGTTCGATTTCCGAAGACTGAAGGGGATGCGGTAGATGGATATACAGCGTAGAAGAATATATGACAATGTTGCAGACTATTTGTTTGGTCCTCCAGACCAAACCCTCGTGATTGATTTCCGAAAACAAGATATGCGTACACAAGGTATGCTTGCGGACCCGACCCTATTATTAA
>JAULBU010045963.1:0-13672 GCA_032358235.1 Odonthalia washingtoniensis | reverse complement strand
GGCATAGCCACGACATCTCCTCCAGCGATGATTCAGACTGCTCAGACTCCAGTCAAGGTGAAGTGCCGGGTTTTCATGAGAGGGAAATGGGACCTACTGAAAAACACCTCAAAGTGCTCACCGCCGCATCCCCGTTTACCTAAATTATGGACTACCGCACATATAGGCTTGCCTCGGCATGCCCTGGATTTCGTCGAAGTAAGGTCACACACAAGTCTACTGCCAAATTGGCAAGAAACCTCTGTTCCACCAACCTCGACAACTTTTCAGGAGATGAAAAATTACTGGAAATCCACTTTCTGTCAATATACGGCATACGATGCGACGCCGAGAGAATGAGCGAACACCTGCCCTGTCTTGTAATCAACAACTTCATCACTGGTACTGTACTACAAGCACACAACTCCGCTACTAACCTCGCACAATCTGGCCTTCAGAATTGGAGCGAATACGTAAATTACTTCTTGTAAACATACGCACCTCGCTCCGCAATTCCTGTATCTATTATAGAGTTCAACTCTATCGCTCAGCGTCCAAATGAATGTGAGACTGATTTAGTACGGAGGGTGCAAATAGCAGCATGGAGGTGTGGAAATGCGTACGATGATGGCCAAAATCTGTCAGTACTAGTCAATGGACTTCAGCCTGTAATTCAGACTTTCATCGATAGAGAAAGATCCCGTAACTTACAACATGGCCGAGACATGACCTTTTGAGAAGCGGCGGCATTGGCCAATGAAGAGGGGGAGCTCGACAGGAATAAGACGGCCACGAATATAATTAACAACAAAGCATCTCAGAAACCATACCCTAGAAAGAATCAGTCTCGGATTACGAAAACGACAGAGCTAGCAACCATCGGAAATGATAAGGACATGGAGGAACAATTGGACCAAACCAACGAAGAAGGATTGATAGCGTACAATAAAGCTATGTTAATGCATGGAGGATACAAATTGGTAAATCCAAAGAATATAAATGCCTTCGATACCAATCAAATGCAAGCGTCCAGACCACGATTGATTGATTCCAGTCGACCTTCTAACAACCCCGAAATACTGTTTTATGGCTGTTTCAAACGCGGACACTATGCTTGTGATACTGAATGCCCGCCTCGATGAATGGCGCAGGTTTTTGACAAATTGTTCTCAATTATGAAAATCTGTCCCGATGCGGATCGCAGTCGCGTATCGTCTCGAAATTATTTGGTGGCAAAATTTGGACTGGAGATGATCCGAAAAGAAACCGAATCACTAAGGACGCCTCCTGCACCCATTGGGGTTAAAAGAGCTGGAACTGGAGTTATCAATGGGGAACCCCCGCTACAGAAACATGTCCAATGGACTGATGGACGACTGAAGACAGTTGGAAAAGAGATTCTATCGCTTGCCGCTAATGATCATTTTAACCAAGATGAAATCTTAGTAGAGCATAAAACTCATCCTCAAACAGTACGTCCCTCAATTCTAACGACCAAACTAGAAGCACTGCGTTCCCCATGGAGACGGGCTTTCGACTAAAAATGAGATCTATTTATTATGCGAAAGCGAAACTATAAGGTTTATGCGTATATGAATCCAGTTTCTGATAACATTGCAAGACGCCAGCTATGTATATTGGACACGGGAGCCGGTCCTAATTTAGTCCAAAAGTCATTCCTCTCTTCCAGTATCGAGGTCACAGCAGTATCAGAGAGTTTCACAACTAATCATGACGCGAATGGAAACCCTCTCCTGGTGACCGGGACATGCGAATTGAGAATCACCCTTGGCAACCACAAGTAAACGAAAGTATTAGTTGTATGTAAAACATTATCTGCAAAACTAATTCTCGGAGCCGATTATTCTGACCGTAATATACAAGCAATCTTCCCTAGTACAAGAGAAGTGGAATTAGCTGACGGGTTCAGAGTTTCAATTGTACGTCAAGAACTCCAACAAACGAACTCATCGTTACAAGTTCTGGGTGAGATGGGGTAGAGTACAACGGAACGCAGAAAGATGAGCAAGTTAAAATCAACTAAGACCGTTATTATACCGGCTCACCATCAACCAGCAATCCAAGCCTCATTTTTAAAACTAACCGAGCCATCTCGCCGCGTCGACATTCACGTAATATCGCCACATCCCTACCTCTAAGAAAAAAGCAGCTTTTATAACCTACATGGAGTTCTCGACTTGGATCACAATGATACATTTAGTATCATCATTGCGAACTGGAGTACAAGCTCCAGGACTCTGAGAGCTGGACAGATACATGCCTTAGTCGAGCAACCACCGCCCGCAATGATGGAGTACAATATCAATTCGGTGGAAGTTCTAGGTCTAGTGGACTTGTTACATGATGTGAATAAACAATGATCGAGTATTAAGCAGGTCGAGAACATTCTAACCAACTCACCAGCAACGACTAACAACGACAGTTAGCAGCAGGAAGAGTCTCTTCTAGACCTGCTCCCCGACCTACCCCAAGGGAGGATCACTCGAAAATCCGTAGCATGCTGTCAAAACATGCGAAAATGTGGGACGGAACCCTGGGGGAAATTCAGAAGGTGGAGCATCGAATCCAGACTGAGCCTAATACGCGGCCATTTAAAACTGTACCATATCTAGCGGGACCAGAACAACGGGAAATGGAAACGAAAGAAGTCAAGCAGCAATTAGAGGACGGATAGAGACTACGTGCAGTGAATGGGGGTCACCGGTCTTATTCGTTCTCAAGAAAGACGGGTCCATGCGATTTTGCATCGATTACCGCAGACTTAATATGGTAACAATTAAAGACTCGTATCCAATTCCACGCATGGGTGAATGTCTGGACTCACTGGGAAACGCGCGGGTCTTCTCGTCTCTCAATTCCAACAGTGGAGACTGACAGGTGCCGGTTGAAACAGAGGACGAACCGAAAACTGCGTTTGTCTGACATTTCAGATCGTTACAGTACAGCAGGATGCCCTGCGGATTAACCAACGCACATGACGCATTTCAACGGCCATTCAATTTACTACTATCTGAATTTAATTGGAAGACGTGTATAGTGTACCTCGATGATATACTTATCTTTTCAAACACCGTGGACCAGAATATGAGAGACGTAGACGAGATTCTACAAACACTTTGTCAAGCCGGTGTAACATTGAAGCTTAGAAAATGTCCCTTTTTTACGGATGAGTTAATGCACCCCGAGCATAGAATTCGTCCACACCGGCTTCTCGCCGACACGGTCACCGCAAACGCATTGTCACACACGGAGAGGCCAACAACACAGTCAGAGATACGTTCGTTTTTGGGTTTCGAAAACGTATACCCACGCTTCATTTCGTCGATCGCCAACATTGCCGCCCCTCTCAATCTAAAAGTACGGAAAGATCAGCAGAAACAGCTGGAACGATTTCCTACAGAGGACATCGATGAGTTTCAACAACTCAAGTCTACATTAACGCAAGCGCCAATTATTACGATTCCGCGCGCCGACCGACCTTGTGAGGTTGACACCAACGCGGGTGACCATCAAATTGGCTGCGTGCTTTTCTAAGTGGATGAGACCGAAAAAAGAATGCCAATTGGCTCCTGGTCCCGGTCTCTGCAAAATGCGGAACGACACTACAGCATCACCGAAAAGGAATGTCTGACAGTAGTGTAGGCCCTGAGAAGTTCACGTCCGTACCTCGCCTTCTCTAATTTCAAGGTTGTGGCAGAACATGCTAGCCTTAGCTGGTTATTCTCCATAACGGATCCCTCCGGACGTCTAGTCCGTTGGCTTCTGCGACTCAATGAATAACATTTCAGCATTAAGTACTGGAAGGGGACTCAACATCATGCCGCCGACACCATGTCACGCCTCAGGATCTCTGGTGAAACAAAAAGGGGCGAAGACCATTTGGAACTACCGGCCTTCTTTGTCGAAAAATCGGACAAACAGGAACATTGAAACGAAGAAATATTGAAGGATGCCGAGGCGGACCTGAACGATGCTTATCACGACGAATGCCTTCTCGAAAAGAACCAACAATGTAAGCCTACATCTGATGACCCGATATCAACAGACGAGCTCCTTTTTAAGAAACATCAAGACGAATTCTGCCAAGCAACTCGAAAGGATATGATGTCCCTACAAGGAAAACCAAGATTTCGACATTTTCAGTTTGCGGACGACGGACCACTGACGAGACTTTCAACGGGAAAACCCCGAATCGTAGTACCAAAATACCTCCAACAGGAAATACTTCGTCTCACCTATATGTAGAAATTTAACTTCTTCATGCATGGTATAAAAGATACATTAAATGAAGGAGCAATTGTCAACATAACGGTGGCACTTCAACATCTGCCATTCCACAATCATCCATATTTTGAGGTTCATCTTCACAGCCATTATCACTTTCATCGGGTTCTCTGTCGCTATGACCACAACTCGAAGGTCCGCTTGAACTTTGAGATGTGACAAATAGACGTTGAACTTTCCTGCGAAAACTGAATCCATATGCTTATGAAATAGCACCATTCAAATTGCTACCATACGGGATAATATACATATGGTACCTCAGTGCTCCTGTTCCATTCTATCCTGTCCCTGCATGATGAACGTAACAATCACCAATAAAAATAGACTGGGGGGATTTGAATTTCATGCATTTCGAAACAACTTGCAATTCTGTCCTTTTCGTCCTGCACTGCATGGAAAAATAAAAGTTTATAGCATTAAAATTTTCCGTATAACATTAATTTCAGACTGACTACAACACTAAAAATCAATAAAATGGGGCTATTTTTCTTTTCAAATTTTTCGTTACCAGTGCATTTATTGTTCCTGAACACCGTTCTATCGTTTAAGGTTGCAACACATTTCGGAATAATAGCACTATTTTTGGTGCTATGGATTTCCGCAAATAACAATAGATTACATCTGACAATAGTGCTCTATTAGCAATACAATTTATTTCAATTGAAGTACAATTTATTGATATTTGGAAAAGAATTTATTGGTCTAAAATGTACTTTCATTTGTATAAATTGTATGTATAAAGTTTTCAACACATCTCAGAAAAGTGGTGGGGAAAGCCCCAATGAATTCAACGTTCGAAGAAAAGGAAATTGTTTCAAATATTTTGATAGTCGGGTGGAAATTCTCTGTGCTTTCAATACTGGTTCTTATATGTAAGGAAATTTTGACAACATTTTTCTGAATCAAGTTCAGACTCGCATCAACCTTTGACATATCCGCTTTTGAAAAGAGAGTTACCCCATTTGTGAATTAATCCAAGGCGCTCCAAAGATTCTCGCAAAGGTGTCAGTTCATCCAGGATTCCTCTCGGTCCATCCATGCACACCGTTGATTCAACATTCAGAGACTTAGCAACATTTTTAATGCTAAGAGTATCACTTTCCAATGCCTGTAACTGGTGTTGAAGATCTTGTAGTAATTATTCCATCCCAAATAGTTCTCAGTTAAGTGTACTTCCCTTTGATATTTTAAAAACCTTGCATTAACATTTCGCACCTCAGAACTGGTGTACTGGGATTTGCTTACGAATCCAGAGGGAAAAGAACTGCAGTTGTTTCGTCTTCTAGTTCAACTCAACTTTCTTTTCATCGTAACAACATGGGCAACCGCAACAAACTTCCTCACCTCACCCACCCGTTGTTAGTAGCTACATCTTCTCTGAGTCGCGCCACTGACCCAGCCAAACAATCTCGCCTCACTGTCTTACGTCTTTTAGGTGATGCCCTTTATGCATTACAATAATCTCATCTCCAGCTAACTTCCATCAAAGCTCTCCTCGATGCCCGTGTAGCCGAACCCTCAACTGTCTCCATCCATATCTACATCTTCTTTTCAACAACAATCACAACCATCTCAGTCTCAAACTCAACAACTTTGTCACGACAACAAATTGAAATTGATAATCGCTTCTCTGAAGTACATAATGAAGGTTCTCGATCTCTCTTTGATGAACAGATCCATCGCTCAAGATGAAATCCTTTACAGCAACAGTCGTTACCTTTTTAACATTTATATCATTTCTCGCTGTGACATCTTCAGTTCCACTCCCATCCAGCATGTCCTTTACTGGTCTTAACCTCCGTGTAAGACTGCACCAACTTAAAATAGAACCAAGCTAAATTGTGACGACTAAGTATTTTCAGGTCCAAAATCGTCGTGTTCGCACAAAGCGCGTGAAAATTGTCTGTTATCGTCGAATCATCCGCATCTTTCCTCAATCGTCCGCAAGAATCGGCATCATTGTAAATCCAAATCGTAATAAACAGCAGACAAGAATCAAACCATCGATTACGACCACGGCAACGGTGAAAAATCCATCACCAACTCCTGTCACCCAAGGTGCTGTGAAGGATATTGAACCGCAGTCCCAACCCGAACAAACTTAGAAGAGCATCATTCCAATTACAAATGCCGTGAATGAACGACGGTCCAATATGGAAGCTTTACGGGACCAGTTACTTACTCTGAACAGGAAGTTTTGAGGTGATATATCAACATGCCACCAGGCGTACTGTTGCCTGCGGATGTACACAGGGCATTATCTGCGTTACATCCTGCAAATTCCAATTTGTTACTTGTCAGGCTTTTTGTCGATGGTAGTAAGGTTCCTAAATTACACATAGCACTACGTCCAGGTGGCATAACATTTGGAGGTCGTTTGTTATCATAGGGGCCAATTTCATTTTCCATGGTACACCATGGGAAGGGCCTCGGAATTCTACTTAATCGTTTTGTTCATATTGATTTTGCAGGGAAAACGTTTCGTTTGGTTGATGTTGACCTTCCAGCACTTGGCGATACCTCAAACTCTAGCGTGTCTTCTTCCATGTCAGACAATATGGGATTCTTTGCCTTCGATTTCTGTTTTTTCACTCGAGGTTCTTCCTCGTCACTACTCTGTAGGTCAATACTTTCACGTGGCTGCTTTTTCTTGCTTCTAGTATGTGCTAGAATAATTCCATGGACACCCATTCCTCTTGTTTGCTTTCCTATATTCCCACCGTCATTACTTTCTTTGAAAAATTACTGCCTTATTTTTAACAATTCTGTAATGGCGAGCACTTTCACCGGTAGCCAGATTTCCAGACTTATTTTCAAGACCGTACTCGAAAAGTCGCATGTGATTGCAAAAGGTCACATAAATAGTTTGCTTCCTTGTTCGCGTCTCTTGGATGACAACTTGTATTAGTTCATGCATTGTCTCAAGAACTACTTCTTCTGGTAAATCACTCTCACTGTCTGAAATCTTTTCCAACAATGTCTGCATAGAATTTAAGAAATTATTACCAAGCCGATAGAAGACAGTTTCATCAAATGTTCCCTTTGCTGAGCTTCCAAAATAAGCTTCAGCTGCATCCAAAAGGTACATTATAGTCTCATCCATACCGTTGATAATAATTCCACTGTCCAAGTACGTCATCCCTCTTTTACCAGAATCTTTCCCAGTTCCAAACTGCTGTATTGTCTTGATCCTTTCCATGACAGATTTGAATCTGACAAGCATCTTTCCCACACGAGCGTACCATTCGTATGTTGAGGTAGTTTTAGTATCAAGAAAATTTGTCCTTTCTACGTCTCTCGAAATATCCACTGTCCTAGCTTCTTCAAATGGTATCTTATATTGTTCGGTAAAGGTCTCAGCATATCGTATGACACTGCTCATGACGCAATGAACGGAATGTATTTTTTTGTCTTCAACGATGATATGTTTCGAGACCTGCTGAGATTTACAAGTTTCCACGGTGTCATGGTCGCCTTCTCATAACGTACGAGCAGAGGGACACGAATACGATCACTTGCCCGAGTCGTTTCGGAAGTTACCTTTCCACCAATAATTTGAAGTGCGGACAGGACATGTATCCCGTCCACCATATCTAATAACTTGTCTGAATTCAGTACCATTCTATCTCCTTCCTGGTTGCATAATTGCCCCATACCAGTATACTTACCGCCAAAACCTTCAGATTCGAAAGTCACAGAGATCATTCCGAAACCAACGTTATACCGCTCTTCTTCAAAGGATGTAGCGAATGTATCACGATGCTCGGTGCTGACATCCCTGAGAGGGTTCTTGAGTTTCTGACTTGACTTACTCGAAGCCATAATTTGAGAGTCAGATAATTACCAAGACGAAAGTCTGTGATCTTAACAGACCTCTCGCTACCTGTCTCCTCATCACCATCCCTGTTTGTCTCTTGGACTGCGCTACCCTTCTTCGCTTGAGAATCTCAGAAATGAACACCATCTTCTGTTTTCAAATCACGGAGTGTTTCTGGGTTGGTACCACTTCCATTGTTTTAATAATACGGATATTCCCGTTCCTTATGCATCGCCTTGATTTGGACATCTGTTATTTCCACTCTGTTCAATATGTAATCCCGTGCAGCCATTGCCAATTTTGCTACACTACCTGAGTTAGTTCCACTTCAAGCTTTACCAAAAAGGACTGCACTCATATCCGAACAATCAATTACACGGAACCCCAGGGATGACTTCACCACTTCAGCGAAATCATGATCTATACATTAAAGCTCAACTGAAACACCTGGAACTATACCCCTTGCCTCTGCATCGGTACCGCTTTCCTCTCCACGATCCAGCTTGTGAAATAGTTTTTCACTCGCTGCTAGGAGGTAGCGATGTATGAGACATTTTCCCCGTGCAGATGCTGAAGATGACGACATAGTTGATTATAAACGTAATATGTTGTAGGTTATGAACGTATTATGTGTTATTTGAAGACGTCTTGTTGTGAAGAAGGATATCGTAATGTTGAGAAATATTGAAGTCAGTTGATGGCGGCTGGTGGTGACGAAGGATATCGCAATATTGTGCGCAATATATAGAACAGATCGTGCAATATATAGAACACACTATATTGAGATTTGGCAATGACTTTGATTCAGTTTCATGACTTTGATGATCGGTTTGTCGTCTTTGTTAGCATAACCGGAAATGTGGTTTTCATAAACGGGACTGTTGTATGAATTTCTTAACCGGACGGTTCTTCTGTAATGTAACAATAATTGTGCCGTGTACGGGTGTATTGGACTCACCCATCCTATATTGCAACATATTTTTGCGGCGCAAAAAATATCACTAGCAAATATTTTCTATTAATTTTTCCTCCATATGGAGACCGAAAAATTGCTGAAAATTAAATAATTGAATTTTTGTTGCAACAATTGAATATTTAATTTTCTGCCAAACATTTTCCTCCATATGGAGGAAATGTTTAACATTTTTGACGTCTGTTCCAGTTGTACAAACAAGCCCAACGCGATGCCGTGCAGAAAATTAAATATTTTATTTTCTACAACATATACCAGATCACAACATTATATAACTTTCCCGCACATAACATCGTGGTACTACTGCCGTTACATTACCTTCTTCAGGTTTGTTCATATTCTTCCACCATCAAAATCGAGGATTGCGCCTCTACTCGATTAGTACGATCTTTCACAGGTGTTATCATACCATTTCAGCAACACTTTCTTCTAAATCATCATATCAGCAGCATAAACATCTACACACATCAAGTCACTCCAAAAGAAATGCCGTACAATTTGATAATTTTAACAGCAACTCCACACTCAGTGTATGTATAATACATAATTTGTTCTCTTCCAACATCAGCCTCAAGCATTTTACAATCGATTTCAACATTCTACATCCCATTTCCTTAACCGTTTTAAAGTCCTTTTCAAACGAGTATCATTGTAACACCAGAACATGTCATCTTCAACCTCAACTGGAAAATGCTCTACCGGGAAACATTCAGCCAGTGAATCTGAATTCACTAGATTTTTGCTGTTTCCTTTTATTGCCAGTTTCTCCAGTTCATCTTTCAAAGAGAAACTCAAGCACAGGAATGTCAACTTCAAGAATTATCTGCAACGGTTGAGGTTCCATGACGACCCGATTTCCAAACGCATAACAGCACGTTTCAGAAGCAAGGCGAATGACAGGAAAAAATACTTTGAAACAATCCATATTCGAGTCTATAGGAGCTAATCGTGACAAGGTCCTAGCAGAAATGGGTTCTCAGAGAGTTCATCAGATAGCCCGTACGTCTCTCTCCATATACACATATGGTTATACCAATGAACGCACAATGCAAATGTTCACTAACTTCTTCACTGACAATTTCACTTCAACTGGATTCTTTGTTGGTCTAACATTAATTCAAATGATCATTCAGTAAACTGGGAAAAGACCTAGACGGAACCCATTCAACATATATATCCCAACAACTTTCGAATGTATCCTCTTTTACCACAGCATTTCATTTGTCTCGGAAACAACGTAGAGGAAAGTTTTTAAGACGCGTAATAGAAATATTCGAAGCATCAAACATTTCACTGGTACTAGAACAGGGTTCGTTTTTCAAATAATTTTCAAGGCGTGGGAAATACTGGCGACATCATTAGACATTCCTCTAGTCAGTACAATGATGTCACAGTACATATTTTGCAACTCAGCAACATCCAGATTCAAAGCTCTTTCTACAAGAAACGATGGTTTTTCTCCAGTTACTCAACAAACAACACTTACGGCAGATGATGAACCAGTCACTATCGAAGAGTTAGTGTCCGAACAAGATTGAGAAAGAACAAACAGAGTGTACACAGGATTTCGTTACATCGCAACTTTCTCTTTCACCAATCTACACAAAATGCTTTGCAACATCTCCTTGTACGACCTCGATTCCAACTTGGAATCAACTCCGACGCTGAAACCTTTCTTCTGTGATCCGCACAGTTCGAAATTGCTGCAATGCTTTTCTGGTATATCTGGTCAGGTCTCTGAGCCTCTCAACTTATCCGTTCCAGTTAGTAACACCATGTAAATTATCGTAGACGTTGATGATAATATTTCAACTTCAGAGGGAACTGGAACAGGTAATGGTAAGCGTGGAAGTTCACCGTCTTCTGAACAATCGCAAAGAAATATGATTAAATCTACTGTTGGTGGCAACCAACCAACGGAATCGTCCCCAAACCAATGTTCGGATATGCAGACAGAAGTTAAGGAGGAATATGATGTCGAACCAGCAGCTTCAGATGATCTGACTACAATGGGATTGAAAGAAATGAAAGTGCTGAAATTATGTATGCATAATTCCTGTTGCTGATATTACTGCGATTTTTCAGTCCCTTACAGACACACCGGAAGATGCTATGCATCAGAATCTACAAAATAATGTTAATTTTATTCTAACAGATCCTCCATACAACATTAGATATAACAACGACTATCCAAATTCTGATCACGATCAGTTTACAGCAGAAGACATGGAAGAATTGACAGATTTTTCGGAATATGTTTTGACTCCAGGAAGTCATGCACATATTTTTTGTTCAGCAATGTAATTGTCTTCCTGGGTTCAACTTATTAAGTCGAAGATGGACTTAATACCATTGGAAAACCCAGAAGATGATGAAATTGGAAAATGATACAAGACTAAAATAAGTGATTCCAGATTGGAGGAAACACCGCTCCATTACACGAAGACAAAGGTTTATTATGAATCAGATCCAAGAATACCCCGTCTCTCGCATCTCTCCGTGGTTGGACATGCAGTAAAATTCTGGAATAATGGTATGGTATGGTATCACGCTTTGAAAAGGATAAACTACAGTAGTTCTGGGTTCATTACTTCTGTTCATCCCGGAACATGTAATGAAACGAAGAACTTCCCGACGGTCCGTATGGACGAAAAGTTAATCCTTCCATCTCAGACAAAGTCTTCCGGTCTAAGACAAATGCTCCGTCCAGAGCAAAAGTCAAGATAGTGGATGATGGATATTATCATCAAATTCACCCATCGTGGTGAGTTGGTCGTGGATTCATGCGCTAATACATTTTCTGTAGCAATTGCATGTATGCTTCTTGCAAAACATAGGAAATTTACCGGTAGGAATATGGATGATAACTGTTTGGAATGCTGCTGCACACAACTGGTCGAAGTTTTCCCCGTGAGCTACTCAACGATGAATCCGACATTAATGGCACGGAAGAAGACCTAATTGCAGCCCAACAATATTTGGGAGAACTGGATGCAATTGCCACGAAAAAATGAAGGGAAGTTTGGGGTTTTCCTCATGGACTTTCCACAGTTCATAAAATCCCCAACCATATTCGTCACTTCATTTCACAAGCCATTGGTGATGCATTTTTGTATAAAAACGGTGTTCCCATACCGTCGGACAAGGTGAAAATATCATAGAAGCGATCCCTTGGTGGAATAATCACAAATATGTCGCTTGCAATGGAAGCAGGGGCACTAGGTTTTTCCCTGAAACCATCCACAATTAAACATGACGAAGCTGGTCTGGGGGGTTTCGCAGAAAAGACAGTTGATGAATGTTTCCTTATTGGTCTTTGCTATGGAACATTTGTCTACGGAAATATCGGCGAGAGTCATTCAATTACAAAAACATATGGTGAGGGTTTACTTTCGGTATCTAAGGCTCGATTCCTGAAATGCGGTGCCAATTGTTCACATAAATTCACAGCAAGTAATGGGTCGAAAAAGAAGGTCTAGATTGTAGCTTTCCCTTGGTGCATCACGAGATACATTAACGATTCACATTATCTTCCTGGAGATAAATCTTCGGCTAACGACAGATTGAACAATACAAGAACTGCAAATTGCACTCTCGCGCAAAACAGAAAGTTGAGAACTGATATGGTTGTAACTTCTTACAAAACTTTGTAAATTAGTGCTTTATGTCCTATTGAAATTGGTCAAGATCTATTCATTGATTACGGTCCTGATCATGTTCATCACGTTAAAGACAGTTAGTACTTTTATTTTCATTTTTTCCTGTCATTTTATGTTCAAGTTGTCTCTTCTTATGTTCACTGAATTAAACACTTATAACTATGACTAAATTTTGCAAACCAATATAAATTATTTCACTATACAATTTCAATGCCACGATAGCCTTTCATGGTACAAGTAATAATATCTACGTTATATTCTGCGGATATGACATATACTTTATTACTTTTCACATGTCTCAGCCGGTCTTGTTACGGTACAATGACAGGCTCTCATTCTGAGAATATGACATTCCAATAGCCAAGTTGATCCATTAAGATGTGAGAAACCTTACATTTCGATTACTAAAACACAGCATGGACAGTTCGTACAAATTAAGCTTGAACAAAATACCCCACTCACCTACCAATACATGATGGTTCCTCCCAACCATGTATGGGCAGGTGGGGATAATAACTATGAAAAGGCAGGCATATGTAGTACAGGTGCCTTCGTTTTCACAGTGAACTATATCGTACGGAACCTATTTCCTGCCCTTCCACACTTGAAGTGCGCAAGGGCCGGGAATATGTTACGTTATTCCCTTCCCCAAGTTGAGGAAGAGAAAAACTAACAACAAATAACTAAATGTAACAAGTCACTGAAACAATTTATTCTATCCAAACATGAAAAAGTAGGTAAGCTCTTACAGTCTCGTGAGGGAAAGGAAGTCATGTTATGCTTCCGAACCTCCACAAGATCGGAAACGATTTACTATCTTACACACTTACGGAATACAAAAGCTAACAACAAAATAACTAATTAACTAATAACTAATAACTAATAACTAATAACTAATAACTAATAACTAATAACTAATAACTAATAACTAATAACTAA
>JAULBU010045952.1:0-13678 GCA_032358235.1 Odonthalia washingtoniensis | reverse complement strand
TATGAGCACTTCAATACATTCTTCAAGCAATTATATTGGTCTACTTCCAAAAGGATGGCAACAAAAATGGATAAAAGGGTGAAAATATGGCACCAAAAATTTCAAATATACGTCGAAGTTCAACACATGCTGGGTTTCTAAAACAACGTTCCATCTGGATTGCAATACCTCATTCGACAGGGACGACTACTACGGCTAAAGGTAAAACACATTTATCAACCCATTTTTGTAAGGGACGGTATTTCTGTTTCGTTACAACAGATTTTTGCAATAAGACAAAGAATGGGAATGTGTAACGAATCCACAACGCAAATTCTTACTCAAATATTGAAAAACTTGTCACGTATCAGTATCACAGTCTTTACGGATCTCATTCAGACGTACTTCCGAGACCACGATCTGTTGCTTACAAAATCCGAGATTTACCTCACATTTTCCAATTCAAGGTTCATAGTTGGCGGACATCTTCCAACGTTGCAACAATATGAAAGTTCTATAAATATTGTAAATTACAGACCTCCTACGCCACATCACCGTAAAAGGAAACGCATATTTGCCACAACACAGTTCGGTCCGAGCAAGAAAAAATGGAATAGCTCCGTCCTTATGAAGGTGGTGACGGAAGTAGTCCCGCTTACTACATAGCAAAGGTCCTCCTTCTATTCTATACGAAACAATACCGTACTATGGACTGAAAAAAATTTGCTTTCGTGCAATACATGGAATCAACTCAGCCCCTGGAAAATGTCGATGAAGTTCTGAACTTCACATGCATTCGATGGGCTACATCTGATGATTTTCACTACAAAAGACATGGCACAGATACAGGAGAGTGGTACGATATCATTCGTTTTGATACCATATGTTCATCTGTACATGTATTGCGGTCAAATTTCGGAATTATTCGTTCACTAAACAGTATCCATGACCGAAGAAACTGTTCTACATCAATCGTTTTTACAGTCGAATGGATTCGTTCGGATCTCTAACTACTGATACTGAAAAAGATTACGAAGATAACTACTCGACGTAACATGGTCGTATACATTAATTTATTTCACATTGTATGCTCTGTCATTCCAAATCTCCGTCCCTATTTCCATTCACTTCATTACCTCCTTCACCTTAGAACAAAATACTTCATGCTCGTCCTTCGTTGTACGGCCTTCCGAGTTTATCAATACTTTTCCAATCAGACGCTATTTCTGAGATATAACAATCATGAAGGATTCCGAACGGCGTTACGATGTACTGTCGAAACCAGGTTGATTGTACAAATATAAAATGTTTCTTCGGACTTTTCGTAGTAACAATTATTGTGGCATCACGTTCCATTTCTTTGAAAATACGTTATACCTCTCCCTCTACACATTCCAGCAATTCCAACTCTTCAGGGACCCATTATTCTACAAACCTTCTTATTTTTCCAATTAACTGTTCCGTCGCCAGTTTTACATACTTCAGAATCATTTTTTTGAATTATTTCTGACGACCTTCCCACGATATTTCTCCTCAATGAGCAGGTAAACACAGCCTCAAATCCAAGCATCTACGTGAGGAATACTCATTAAAGTCTCTTCCATAATGCCCCCTCTTTTTCATCCGGGATATAACCAATGAAATCATGCAATACCGCAGGACCGATCTTGCTTCTAAACAGATTCAACATTTATTCATCTTCGTCATGGTATTTAACATAAGGTTCAACAGAACTGCCGTATTCCGGTGATTGAATATCTAAAAGGCACGCAGTACGCCACCATGACATGTCTAACACACCGTTTCTATTGGATTTAATTATTTTCCCTCTGCGATAGCAATTTCCGCCTCCCTTCGTTCCGTTGCAACGGATCCCTTCAAATTGAATCGGGATAGTAGAGATCCATATGTAAGTGCTTCAAAGAATATGTATTTTGCAGCTCTTTTCCTTCCACTACAAAAAGCAGAAAACAGCTGTCTCAAACGCCCCTCCAAAGTACCAACTTTTGATAGCTCCCAACCAACGTCATCCCTCATTTCCTCCGTACGATATTTGTGTACGCATTCACCACATGGGAGTTCAGCTCGAAGTAATTGAACATATAATATATTTCTCGCTGTTGATGGAGGGGACATGTATTTTTTCCACTGCAGAGAAAGGTCATTGGTGTTGGAACAATCATTGAATCATCTGACCGTTTTATGTCATTATTCATTACAATGTCTGCTCTGTTCGTCCAGTTTTTGGAATTTCGTTCATTATATGGGTCCAATTCACATGTTTCCTTGATTCCCTACTTTTACATTCTCAGGTATACTGCCAGCCCAATTCCCAAATATTTCGTAGGAACCTGCCCCTATCATCCTCTCCACATACTTTCCACGACTCTTACTGTTATATCCCATCTTTTTTAAGAAGTTATTGATTCAGAACTTCTAAACTCTGCACCATTACTTTTACTTCAACATTCTTACAATTAAGTTTAATAACTTCTGATTACCGAGCCTCCCCTTTACTCATTACCCCCCGTTCTTTCTAACTGGCCAAAACATTGTACTCATTCATCAACACATAAAGTCTTGTGTTCTTCGCAGTTAGTTGTGGAACTTCTTCTTCTAGCCGACGGAAATCTTCCAAATTTACTTCTTCTTTTACTGACAAAAATTCGTCTGATGTAGCACCCAAACCGGTAGCGTTTCTACCATTTTCCGCAGTATTTGCAATCACATCACTATCCGTTCTGGAATCCATATAATCCGTATCGCAATTATTCACTTCATTAATACTACTAATAGATGAAGATTCGTTTATATCTGTTCCGCTAATTCTACCATTACATCCTCTTCTATTTCCACGAACTTCACGAATCCTTCCTCTACCTCAACCTCGACCAACACCGCGCCTTTCCACAACCATGTTATAACTAGGCCAACCGATTCCATCTACCACATCGTCACTTTTGCAACTACCCGCTCTCGCCACTTTTGATAGGGGTTCTGAATTTCACACTGTTAACCCTAAAAATCTTCCCAACATTTCTTGGCGCCACTGAGATTCGCCATGTTTGATTTCAGAACACTAAATGAATCGCAATAAGTTGAAAGTTGACTTTTATTTCTCGTACAATATTATCTTCAACTTTCGATAATGGAACAAGTTACGACATAGGTTACACTACATGTAACGGTTATGATAATAGATATGTACAACTTGCAGTCAAAACTGCACTACCTTCTGTGTCTGGTAGACAATGGTTGCTATTTCCAAATAATGTGGTGGACTTCGATTTTTTGCAGAAAATCAATTAATTGATTTTCCGCAAAACTTTCCACTCCTTATGGTCGGTGCGATTTTGCGGAAAATCAATGTTTTGATTTTTTGCAGCGAAAAAACAGTTAATTGATTTTACGCAAAATGGCAATGACTATATGGAATGGAAATTTTATGATTTCTGCACCTTATTTCCTTTCTTTCCAAAGAAATCCTGTGTAACACATGCTGTATATGATACAAATAGAACGTAAACACTCTGTAAAATAAGACATTATGAATAGCTGCTTCTAATCAATTTAACTACTCTCCATGTTACCACCCACTAATCTTACCGTACCGTGCTTATGGAAATGATCATTGATCAAATCCATAATCAGAATGTGGTTACTACAATGGTGAAAACCATTTTACACACATGTGTTTGCATCATCTCTAACATCATGGTGATAACGTGAGCCACGAATATTCTAGTTTCAACTGTATCCCTCCTTCATTACAAAGCATAGAATAATATTTTGCATATAGGGTACTATTCTCGACACTGAACGCTCTCAACAAAACATGCAGTACAAATTGTAATATTGGAAACAATAACTAACAAATCGGCTGTACTAGTGATCATTTCACAAAGTACTTGAACGTTATTGACTTTATAAAACATGTTACTTCTTTAATAACAGAACACGCTAACAAAATGAAAACAAGGCAGGGAGAAAATAAAAAATGATTTGAACATTTGTTCAATTCCATCCCCACCACTTTCATACATTTCATGTAACCATTCACTTCCTTTCCCGACAATTCCTCACAATTTTGACTGTAATCTCTTTACAGTATTCAACTGACGGTACTTTCTTTGATAATAATCTCGCATCAAAGTCAGCACCGCAGATGATGTTAATAACTTCTTCCACATCCTTCCTTCCAACAAAAGATTCTATGATAATTAAAGATACAGCCAACGACTTGTTCAGCACATCAGCTTTGCTCTTGTCAATTTCATGTCCCATTTCCATTAATGATGATAAGGATTTATCTATAGTTGAACTACTACCACCAGGCTTTCGGCATCCATACTGTTGTCCATCGGAAGCATTTATGATTATATGAGATGTTTCCTTTGAATTTCCTGTTGAATTATCCGGTTTAAAGCTACAGCTGTGTTCTGTGACGGCAAGAGTTGAGTAAATAGATGCATATATTTTGCTCGTTTAAAAATCATCACTCGACACATCAATTACATAAACTACTGAAATTTGTTTCGTACATTGCTTACATATTTCAGAGTCAGTATCATACATCATGATGTATCCATTTTTTGCATGTCATGCATCTGTATCCTCATTTCTAGTTTTTAAGGACACATACTTGTGGTGTCTTTTGAGGACACCGCGCCATTTCGTTGATAGCATACACGTAACAGAAAGCTTACGTCCACATTTAAAATTTTGGATCTCTTGATTTTTTCCATTGCTTGATTTTTGGATTTTGTGATTTTTTTATTATTTTCTGTCGTATATTTACTTTATTTTTTATTAAGAAATAATATTGGAAGTGTTAATGGCAATAGTGATTTTTCTATTTCTAAACATTTTTCAGATCTGCCGTTTCAGTTCAAGAAATGAGCGTTATGTGCCTTTTTCAGTTATTAAAATTTCAACTAATCAGCCATTTATGTGCCGTTTTCATACAAATCCATTACCGTCTTTTTCTCCATCCGCGCACATTTCCATCAACCAGTCACAAGTATATGCGATCAAATTTCAATGATGATCCCAACACGATGACAGTTCACTCATTCTGATCATTCAACAGCGACTCGTACATGTCATATCCTATCGCTATGAACATATTGCATGCGTCCACTTTTTAGCGCAGGTGAGTATTCATTAACTATTAATTCATTCAAACATTTTAGTACAAATCCATTAACAATTTTTACCCTTCCTTTACCTTCACTTCCTCTTCTGATTTTCATTTGCAGGTTGTTTCTCATGTTCAGGTACCCTGGTTCAGGTAAATGGGTATGTTATCATTCCTCTTCCGTTTATGCTTTCATCCTCTAATTCCCATGTCATGACCTCTTCATATTCAAATTACTAACTTTTCTTATATTATTTATATTTATAAATGTCATTTTTACATGTATGCATTTCAATATGGTGTACATTTTCACAGTGAAAGAATGGATATGACCCAAAAAAATAGATTTCTATATATTTTATATACATGATATATTAATATATATTTATTGGGTGCGTTTCTTAGTCGTTGCTTATGGTGGTTATCATTCTTCTTTTACTGCATAGTTTCTACTTTCTTTCAATTTTCCTTGTTCCATACAACTTTTCATAGCTCCATCTCTATCACGTTTTTCATTATTACATTTCTTTGTTATTTTGCTTTTCTCAAATTGTTATCAAATTGGTCGATTTGATATCGCATGATATCACAAATGATAAAAATATTAATATTGTGTATACCATAATTGGTATACATGTATTGCAATGTATATGGCTATTATTCTAATATAATTCTCATATGCCATCATATCATTCCTACATATAACAGATATATACATCAGAAATCGCAATAAGTGTCCAATTTCACATTCATGAAATGAATGAAAAATGGATAAACCATTGACGATTTCATACGGTATATGAATGAATTATTGTAGTGTACATACACACAAACATTCAGCACATGAATGAAAAAATCAATGTGACTTACATTACAAACTTCATTTTTCGCAGTATTATATGAATTATTCATTCAAGGTCTCATACACAATGTGTAGTTACAATCCTAGATTACATACACAAAATTCTCCTGTGTATGAAAGAAATTTTCAATGATAAATTCTTGTAATATTTCAAACTATGTATGTTGGCCAGGACTATTTTTTCCATTTATTCTCCGCCGCCCGTAAGTAAATTTCTATACCTCATACATTAAAACATACAGTATCTGTATGCCAAAGTTAATGCTCCATACATTTTATCTTCAAATTGTGTATATTTTTCCTTCAGTTACCATCCGTAGCCATGCAAACACTGTAGGTTTCTTTATGTAACCTACACGGACCCTCAAAATTTGCATGGCCTAGTAGATGTCCCATCTACCCCAAAACTATGCCTCTTGAATGTACGAATTCAGTTTCGGGAAAACAGACGCAGAAATCACCTTATGTTGATAATTATAAGGATGGATTTAACCATACACTAGTGCTAAATGGTCTGGTAAAGGCATTCCACAAGGTTGACAAGAATGGAGGAGCATACGACTAAGATCTGGAAAGGAGCATCAGATGGGTTAAGACATTGACGAAGATGTGCAAAATTACAGATATTGAGAAACTCCAAGTATTATCAATAATGTTAAAAGGGGACGCTTCTGATTTCTTTGAGGAATACCAAGATAGTTTTTCGTCTTATAATGAAGCTATAAAAATTCTGGGCGAGTGGTATCAAATCACAGAAAAAAGAACGAGCACCTTGGGAGAATGGAAAACAATTAGACTAGCAAAGGAAATGGCTAATGAAACTAAATCATGAGAAGTCTCCCTCCTTCGTACATTTGTTGCATGAATGATAACATTACAGAAACAATTGGACGTAAAATACCATGGCGACAGCTTCCTCATAGACCAACTATTAACTGCCGTAGACATACACGAGATTCAGAACACATTAAATGATAGTATGCTCAGGAAGATAAAAACAAAAATTCACCGTATTTCTAACCGAATCAGTGATCAACCAAGGACAGTTGGAGTATCAAGCATAACCATGACGGCAGATGAAGAAGAAAAAGGTAAGAATACCGAAGTAATGCATTCCCTAGGGAGGCAATTCGGTGGACAAACAACTTCGAATGATGGAAATTATAGAGCGTCGAATAGAGGACGAAATGAGAAGAAAACTAACGGAGGTAGGCGATATCAGTTGAGATCATCATGGATGAGGAGTATTGCAGGATGTTTCGTGTGCAGAAAAATCATCGCGCCAGAGATTATCATCGTAAATAAGAGGTCTCAGAAGCATTCAAAAAGTTGAAAGAAAGCCACCTTCAGGCTCTTATCACCATAGCAGACCTTGCCCATATATACCATGGAAATGACAAACCACCCTAAGAAGAAAAGGATGAGGAAGTCTCGATACAGTGGAGTGACGAGGATGAAGATAGCGATATCAATTTCATATCAGATCAACAAGGAGCCGAACTAGAAAGTGAACTCGCTGAATCTGCATTCAAATATGGGTGTAACCAACAAAACAATGTGAATGAAACATTAAACAATAAAAGTTTATTTAAAAAATGTATAATTCCTTCAGGCCACGGCAAAAAGGAACCAACATTACATCACATAAAACAACAAAAACCCAACATATCATTTACTAGCCAAATGAATAGTACCATAAACCGGAACAAGCAAAAAGGGACAGCCATGGATGCGTTGTATTACCTAATTACATCGAGAACTCCTGGAAATCCTCCAGCACAAGTCAACACTTTCAATACCGAAAGGAAAAATGAAAAGAAAAAATACAAGGCACAACCATACATAGCCTTCAATAACAACACCGACGTATATACGAAATTTCAACACACCAACGGCATAAATACAACCGAAACATTTAATGACCCTACTGACATCTTTTATGGAATAATAATCTACACTGGCGCAAATAGCCGTTGAGTCATGTCCAAAACACAATATGGGGCATATTGTAGAACTTTCAACATTAAACCAACCATCAGGTAATTAACAGGTAAAAGGTCAAATGTAATGGTGGTTTCAGCCATGTAACAGGAGAAGCTCGTATTTTGATACCGTTTGCACAATTAGGTATCATTATTGATGTACGTTTCCTCGTACTAGTCAACAACAAAATACTATCATTAATTGGAATTAAAGATATGTTGGACAATGACGTCGACATGATTATCAAATAGAAACACATCAAACAGAAAAATGGAACTCGAAAACTTTCCTTTTCTAACTATTGTCTTGTATACGAATGAAGACCATCTGCCCATACTTGTATTTACTATACTTTTTCCAAACTCCAACATATAAATTTCACATTTGGCCACCCTTCTATCCATGCGACACGTAATTTACTTCGTAGGGCAAGCGACGAGAAATTAGATATCGAAACTTTACGGGAAATTAACAAAATAGCAAATGACTGCGTCACATGCATCAATCTTTCAGCGACACCGCGACGATTTAAAATTACGATTTTAACGGCCAACTTGAAATTCAACCATGAAGTACAAGTCGATACAATGTGGCTGGAAGAAAAACCCGTCGTCCACATTGTTGACAAAGCAACACATTTCACTGCCGCCCATTTTGTACGCCATAAAACCGCTGCAGAAATATGGAAGGAAATCTTCTGTAGTAGACATTAATATATTGCGGACCTCCACATTTTCTGCATATACATCAAGGATCAAACTACACTTCATCTGAATTTAGAACAGCGGCACAAAATGATTGTATTAGAATTAAAGAGGCTCCCATTGAGACGTCTGGTGCGATCGGGACAGTTGAGCGTTACTAAGCTCCACTCCGAAAATCATTCCTATCTCTACAACAGAATTTAGACAAGACTACATCCAATGAGGCCTACCTTCTTATGGAAATATTCTCAGTCAATAGCATTATAGGCCCTGTGGGACTATGCCCAATGCGACTGGTCTATGATGCAATACCGCTACCTGCACGCGTCTCTAATATGGCAGCGCTACTACAACGTGCTGGACCAATAGATAAAGCGATGAACTTTGAGGTACACACACCCAACGACGCCTTTCTGGGAGCGTACATGTGGAGGAGAACCTCGGGTTGCCCTCATCCTAGTCCTTTGTTGTCTGTGGTCTGGGTGGAGTTGTTTGGTTTTTTTCGTCGAAGGGAATTATTCATCGTTGGTAGGCGAAAGTTTGAGGCTAGAGTTGTTACAAAAAGGGGAAATGTGCCGTCTAAGTCGACGAAGTTTGGCTTCGACGAGGTAGTATTTATGGCCTATAAGCTGGACTCAACGCGTGGCCGAAGGACACCAGAATCTGGATACGTCTTAGCTGAACGAAATGAGAGGACAATTGAAAAAGAAAAAGCAAGAAAGGAGGGGAGATGATTAGGAAATAGTAATTAGGATGGGTGTTTCTCAGTACACATCACGGGTCGGTGTGCTATAGATGAAGGGACAGATTTTTGGTTCTCTAACTGGTCGGAAGTTCCGAAAAAGGTTTTGTCATCTCATTTAGTGCCCCAGGAACGTTATGGTTGATGTTTTTGACTACGTTTTCCACATTCCGGACCATCACGGGATTCACTGGCAGCAATTTCAGCCTTCATGTTTTGTTTCTCTGCTTCTGAAGAATTTGTACAGTCGTCAATCCAATAGAAGAGTTTTGTCTTCTTACATTACGGATACGTACAAGATCGGAGAAATTTCTGTTCGGGTGTCATGTTGTCGGAGTCGGGATTTTTATGTGTAGTAGAGGCTGATATTTTGTTGGAATATCCCCAATTATAATTGGATATAATTTTTAAATTTCCATTCCGGTCAAGCTTCTTTTTGGGGCCACATAGACGATTTCGAATTCGTCCACTAGCTCAATTGCGTGAGCCATGAATCCAGTAAAATTCTTTTCAAGTTCGATCTTAGCGATGGAAAGATCGAAATACACACGTTCCTGTAGATACTGTACCGAGATTTCTATGAGCACATGTTTCACGGTTCACACGGGTTATTGGGTAGGACCCACTTCAAATCATGGAGGCGTATAAAAGAAAAAAAATTGGTGAAAACATTTTGAATGTGGGACCACGGTATTTTTGTTAGTCATTTCCATCTTCAAAAATGTATCAACATTTTTGTCAAGGTCGAGACGATTATTTAATCTTTCTCTTTTTCTTCATTCTTGTCGAGATACTCTTGTAAAACCAAATCGGAAAGAAAAATATTTTCATCTGCTCAATTAATAAACTGAAGAACCGTAGCAGAGTTGATCCATTCTGGGTCAACACAAAACTTGAAGTTTACCTGGCTATCAGATCGGTTGTCTTTTAATCGTTATATTTTAGTTGGAAAGCACGGATTTAACCTCATTGACATATTGGTCATAACTTCCGAGAAATGTTCGGACATATTCTGAACCAGTTCAAAGATAGCAAAAGTGTAAACAGATGTTGACGAAAAAGAAGGAGGTTAGGCGATAAACAAAGGTAAACTTGTTGAATCATACATGGTTGCTGCTGTTGTTGTTGATCAGAGGTTTGTTGTAAGCCAAGTCGTTGGCTCCGATCACTGGACTATGTTCGGTTGTAGAATTGTATATTATCAAAGATTATTTTTTGTTCTCAGGTGCCATGTTTTATTTAAATCTTACAGTAGGGATGTCGCTTATACACTAAAATATCGAGTAGTTCTTTGGATTGTGTAACCATCCACAACTGTGGAGCAGATAAAATGAAGCGTAGAAATGTGCAAATATAAATGGTGTAGACCACCCACGTTGATTATCGCCACCTGTATGATGCCTTAAACGTGTTGAAAGACTCACTGAACAAAGTTGTGACGGCTGATTAGTAGAAGTACAATCTGCCACTGGTCGACAGTAGTCGAAAGCAGGTCAGCGTGAAGATGCGAGTTCAAAGATTACTTATACAGGAAGCGTGAGAAAGCGAGTTTGAAAGATTGATTCGCACGAGAGGTTGAGGATGCGAGTGTGATAAGATTGAAACAGGAGCGAAAGTTCGGAGCGCTATAACTTAAAGACGGATATTTGTTGATAAACCGATCCTCGCAGCAACACCAGTGTTGTTGAAACAACTTGACGCTACTGTTTGTTATTGTTGAGGATATGTTTTATTATGATTAAAGTAGCCTGAAAAAGGAGCAAAAGAGAGAGAAAATAAGAATGTGATATGCTTTTTTATATGATTCTTATTTTGTTGAACATAATAATCGGCATCGAATTATAACGACACAAATAGTGTGTTATCGAAGACAGTATGAGCAGTTTGAAGTGATTTTATACTGTGTAGCGAATACAGTTCTTTTGAATTGAAGTGTCGTTTCATCAAAACCAGAATCTTAAATAGGTCCAATACTTCTGATTCAGCATACATTTCCTGTGAATACTGGGCTACACATCCTCTGGAACTGCGATACATCCCATAGAACCTGATCCTCCATTTTATTATTATTTTCGGTACACTATTATCAATCTATACTGCTTAGCCATCTATAGTAGCATATTTTCTCTTTTTATCGCCCTTCATTCTTTTTACTATTATTTTTCCAATCCTATCATTTTCACTTTTCTTTTTCCCTCTCTGTGTTTGTGTGAGACACCCTGCATTCACTACAATTATTTACACATACTGTCATGATACGTGTTACAAGTTCATACACACAGTGTTTTAACTCTATTAAAAGCAAGATGAGAGAGAAAAAATTAATCTCTATTCTCTCTCTTCATCAAGGGAGTCACATAATATTCTAACTAAAGATGCACTAATAATTAAAATGATGCTCTAGTAGGGATGAAAAATGGTTTGCTTTTGAATTCAGACAAAATCAATCGAAACGATTTCAGATCATTCTCTAAGAGCATCTCCAGACGTAGAAATTTGATAATAAAGTTGCTGTACCGGAACATAATTTTGTCGGTACATAAACTCTTTCTGGTCCATGGGGATGAAAATATTATGTTCTGGCCCATGGGCCAGCTGTATGTGATTGTGTGCTTGATCACTGTGTCTCAACTTATAAGGTGGTTCAAGGTGCACTCTTCAGGATCTATTTTTTCAGGAATCCGGTAAAAAAGTAAATTCTTCTTACAGTTTGATGAACTGTATTGAAGTTGTGGGTACATCAGATTCCGTAAGTGTGGGAAAGATACCACACGCTGTGAACAAAAAAGAAGCAAAAATGTAAAACAAGTGAATTTGTTTAACATGAAACAATGTGGGTTCGGAGTCCGCCAATGTCCGTCTGAGGATTTTTATAAAACATCTTTGTAAAAGTAATTTCTTTCCCCGAGTCATCTTCGTTGCAAGTCTTTTGACATGCTCAACAAAACTAAGAGTGGCGTTCCTGATAAAGGTCATTCCAACGGTACTGCAATGCCAAACCAAGATGACGGTAACGTTTCAAGGGAAGCGAGCATGGATATTGAAGTAATGCGTTCAACAAGTAACTTGTTGGACGCCTTGCTTCTATTGCAAACTTATCCTGCTTATGCAAAACAGAATGGGTTGCACTGAATTTTTGTTCCTCCTTTATGAAAAGTTAGACTTGGGGTATTTGAGGACAAGGTAGCAGTGTAGCGTGACAATATGTAGCTGAATACAGTAGATGTCGGATGATCTGTGTAGATCTAAGATACGACTATGAAGAGGGAACAAGGTGAAGTCGTACAGTATGTACGCTGATAAGATGTAGATGGACTTGACGATGTAGCTGAAGCTGTGACTAGATATAGTAGGATTAAACTGATCAAATGGAGAAGGGTTTATTCTTGTGATCGTCTTCATCGACTGAGACGAGAACTTCACCTCAATTAGAGTATAGGTAGACATAAAATCGAAGAAAACATATCACATGCCAATGAGTGGCATGTAAAAATACTATGGCAAGATACAAAAATAGATAGACATGATAATATTTATCATGTCTACATATAAATGACAACAGAATAAATCTTAACGTTTTATGATGGTAAAGAAGTACAAAGAACATAAAAGACTACAAGCTAGGCTGGATAATATTTTGCACGATCCATGTGGATATTTTCCCAAGTTGAAAAGCCCCATTTCAGAAAATGTATGTGAATTTTCCTAGAAAATCATGAATTAATTGATTACGTCCGTACCAAAATTTTCCCGTTAATATATACCGTTGAATCAAACATTTCTGTCTAAAAAATCATAATTATTTTGAAATTCAAAAGTTTTCCATCTTGACGAGTTTGCTAAGCTAGAATGAGAAAGCAAAGACCAAAAACAATTTCCATCTTGAGCAAGTTGTCAAAACAAAATTCATAAACTTGTAAACGTAATCATAAAAAATTCATACCTTTCCTTATTTTCCATCCTTTTACAAAGGATAGAGGATTTCAGTGACACGAAGCTAACATTCGGCCCGCCCTGTGACTTCGTATTTGGAACGCACTTTTTATCTGTGGTAGCCCATGTTGGAAGACGAGCAAGCTTTGAATCTGTGGGAGTGTTAGTGAGGCAGGGGATGGGGGAAAGCAGTGTACTTGATTTATTTTTTAATAGTTAGCCTTTGAAAAAGGCTGCTGATTACATTGAGATGGAAAATATGGAGATGGTCTTCCATGTTTACCTTGGATTGGCAAAAGGGTAGACAGCAATGTACAATTGTTTGATCATGGGGACTT
>JAULBU010045941.1:0-13679 GCA_032358235.1 Odonthalia washingtoniensis | reverse complement strand
TTCACATGAGCTATCAATTGACATAAGAATGTATGCTAACGCCATATCATTCTTTCTTGATTTCGCAGATGTTTTCATTGTATTTGTTGACGTTGACGCAGATTCGCTAGAAGATTCGATGTTAGCTTGTCGAGAACCATTGACATAATCCCAGAGTCCTTTACCACGTAGCTCGATTTCAATATGATTTGACCAGATAAAATAATTATGTGCCGTTAAAGGCTCAACCCGCATATTAAGTGAGTTAATTTTGTCATCGTCTCTCATTTTCCTAGTTATGTTCCTTCTTTCCTAATTTTGGAATTGTATTGATAATATGAATCGTTGGTTGAGTTTTCAACAAATGCACAGTTGAATTTTTATTTAGCACGAAACGATATTAATAAACCTAGGCCCATAACCTGTAAAAAGATTATTAAGTTCAAAAGTTACGTTTAGTATGCGTATTTTTCTTTCTTGAAAGGAAAATAAAAGTCAACGCCACTACATATACAAATTGTGTACATCAACACAATCACCATGAAATAATTTGTGACCAAATTTCGAAGATGAGTATTTCATGTAACCATTAGAAAAATTACTTGTGAAACATTTCTTGTGGACGACATGTAATTATTACAGTATAGAAAATAATTTCAACAGTTTTGCTATATATATTGATTGATAGAGACGGAAGAATGTTGACATCATAGGTTTGAAGTAATAATTGGAGGATGAAAGGGCTGGCGAAGAAGAAATGCAGAATGTATGAAGAAACAAGAAAAGAAAGTGGGTGAAGTAGGGGTGAAGTACTACGCACTTTTCTGATTGTCGGATGAACCCTACGAAGTCAGGAGGTTTTTTGACAAAGAGGCGAATCAATCATTAATTATACAGGTAATTTGTACAGAATATAGAAGTACAAGGACTTTCTTGCCTTACAGCCTTCTCTGAAAAACGAGAATGTATTACAATAACGAAATACTGAAATTGTATCGGTAAATTATGTGCACGACTATCAGAACGAACGAATTGTATAGATAAGGCGTCTTTTCATAGATTTATGAATCGAATGGTTATACGATGAGAACATCTTGAGTATAGGGGTTATGGAAGTGTTGAGAGGATGGACAAAAGTAGTGGTGGCTTCTGGTAACGGAGAGGAAAAATCAATTCACGAAATCAGTGCGATGTTCTATTTAAATTCTCAAACGAATGGGGTATATTTTCGACAGAACTTGGAATTTTGTCAATTTGATGAGTTCGGTACGGTATGTTGTTTCATTTGAAAGGGTATTTCAGGAAAATATGTTGCTAATTGCGAAACTCCCACAATGATACCATACCACATCGGGCTGGTTTTGGTTTATGAATCGAATTCAAGCTAACAACCGAATGTTTCTGAAAAATTTGTTGAATAATCATGTACATTTATTTACGGTTGGTACGCTTTACACATGTAGGAAACAGATCACCAAAACGAAATAGGAAATGTTTCTTCAAAAACTTCGCTCACAAAAAGCAAGAATCAATCGCCTTTTTTCAGATGTGAAAGGTTTGAACAGTTTCATAGATTTATCTTTATACGAAACACGAAAAGAAACGGAGGAGACAAATATGGAGTTGTCAAGAAGAATCGAATCTTCATTGACTTAGCCTATTGTCAGGAAACGGGGTTGTACGAAGATGCTGTAGTTATTCGTAGAACTAGATATACGAAGAGTAGCGGATGAAGTGTTACAGTAGTGCATGTAGTAGGAAGTGAAATATTTATTCGTAAAATCGATAGCAGGCGATGCTGGAGTAGATATGCAGAGTCGGTATATATAGAATAAACATAGTTCAATACTCATTGCAGTTACATGGCAATGTGTATTGATCTATGGTAAACAAAAACCAAATACTTCTTCCTCAGTGAATCAACATAATGACAATAAACACAATTTTTATTGCATTGGAGGGACGGTTGGTGTGCGGGTAAAATTAACGATAACCGGAAAGGGAGACATGAAGAGAAAGTGGTATGGGAGAGAAAATATAACAACACAAGAAAAATAGAGCTAGAAAGAGATGGGAGAGTGACAAGAAATATGTTAGCTACTGTAGTCCGAACACAGTCCACATGTTTGAGATAGAGTAGCTTGGGAATATGGAAAATTAATGAATTAGTTTAAATACTGTAAATAATTGAGATACTGTATTATCACCAAGTATTTTTCATAGACTTGCCATTAACCTTTAAAGTATACATTGTCATTTCTCAAAGGGCGTCAAATACTTTAAAGAAAATCTATGATATGTCGTTGATAGTACATAAAAATGAAGAAATTTCCAAGTCAAAATGTTTTTAAAAAACGTTTTTTTGGATTGTGCAAATTTCGATATAATGACAATAATTACGGAAAGTTGATGAAACGGAGTTGATGTCAGGAACTGTAGAATTAAGCAAAGATCGGCTGTGATAAAGGAAAGCAGCAACAAGAAGACAGAGTGCGTAGTAGGGTCAAGAGTCTTTTATTCGTAAACTCGATGTCGGAACCAAAACTGGTTGAGCAAACCATAAAATATAGGATACATATATAGAGCAAAAAATGCAGAAGTTGAAAATTGAACTTGATTTCAAGGCGTAGGTAGCAAGACCCAAGAACGGGTTGTTCCCGGTTTGACACAAAGACTACCGAAACTAATTTTTGGGCCATTTCACGATTAGTGTGGGAGAAGGTAAAACATTGGACCAGATGGGGCAGTGTTTGAGGAAGGAGAATAATTTTGGACAGTATGTCGGAAACCAACCCGATGTGGTATGGTATCATTGTGGGAGTGTCGCATTTAGCAACATATGTTCCTGAAATACCCTTTCAAATGAAACAACATACCGTACCGAACTCGTCAAATTGACAAAATTCCAAGTTCTGTCGAAAATATACCCCATTCGTTTGAGAATTGAAATAGAACATCGCACTGATTTCGTGAATTGATTTTTCCTCTCCATTGCCAGAAGCCCCCACTGTTTGCGACCATCTTTTCAACACTTCCATAACACCTATACTGAAGACGTTCTCATCATATAACCATCTATTCCCGCCTTTTTATATCAACCTTTACGATGTACGAACCTACTCTTTCATCAATTTTCGAACGTCTGAAAACTGTTCAAAATGGCGACTCAATTGTGGACATGTTCCGCGTTATTGACAAAAATGCAGTCTATGAAGACCCTATGTTGTTCCTGGAAATAATGAAAGCATATCCGAAAACATCGTTACTTGTCCACTATTGCAAAACGAAAGCAGACGAAACCGAGATTGTAACGGAATGCTTCAAAATACTTAGCGTAGGGCTTGAAATAGCAAATGTTTATGCGAAAGATACTGAAAATAGCTCTAAATTAGATGAAAAGTAAATCGAAATTTCAAGAGACCTCACATTCACCATTATAGAAGAACAAGAAGGTGTTGAAAACACGTATCGTAGCACTCAGGTTACAAGTGATGATACAAATGGATCATCAAGAGACGGACATCGGGACGAAGTAGATGGTGTTTTTGAATCATTCCTTACGAGTGATGAAGAAAACGAGTTTACATTTGGTCATAATATAGACTTTGAAGATAATCAAAGCGATTCAGATTATGAATCAGATGATGGTGCACCGAAAAATAGAACCGCACAGTATGTGGGGGTCGTATTTATAGAACAGGTGAACAACGACAATTCAGTTGTAGAAGATTTGAACGACGACAATTTAGAGCATGAAACTCATGAAAGTCAACTCGCGAAAGAACATATATGAAGGAAACAGAATATTCAGAGAGTATGAAACATGAAGTACAAAGAAAAACAGAGACATAGGAAGGGAATCATTGAATCTGGAGAGAGCATATACACAAGCCTGGATTACATTAGCAGTAGTACCAATGACACGAGAATAGGGTACATTGTTTAATACACGGTGTAAACTTGAAACATTCTGCCGGCATTACAATGTTCATTTGGGTGTACAGAACGGAATCAAAATTCATCAAATCACCAAAACGATGAAATGTAAATGTAGGAAAATGGATTGTGGATTCAAATTACACTTTGTGAGACAATCGTATCCTGCGCAATGGAAGTTAATTAAATTTGTGAGAAATAAAGAAAACAGGTGCTTCGGCGTGGCCACATATGAGGAAAGTAAAAGAAATAGTAGGTATAAATGCGCAGCGCAAAATTACACTACTAAACAACTGGCCAGATCTGTGGATGTAGAATTTTCGAAAAATCGCTTACACTCATCCAAGGACATTGCAGCGCTTTTTAAGTCGGAAGCATATATCATAGACAGCCTGATATGAGCAACTTTCGATCAGTTCGAATCGAATTGCCCAGTCTCATGTCGAAGAAATGAATTGAGGATATATCTGCTTTGAGCGAGTATGCACAGTTACTCAGAGATGTTGCACATACTGGGAATTATTTGTTTATTCCAGCGATAAAATAAAAGAGATACGGGTAAAAGCATAATTGTTAATAATTAACAAGCTAAGAAAGGATAGTTTCATACAAAAAATGACGTTTTTGATGAATCCACAGTTGATCTTTCTAACATAGATGACAATCGGTCTTATTACTGTGGATTTAGTTTTATACAGAGCACTGCTGACCGCATATGAAAAATGGGTAGATAAACAGCTACGGCAGACGCAAATAATTGTCGTGGTGTGACGCCACAGTCGTATGGAACTGTGTTCGATGTACTGATATACGATTGAAATCATCACATTTGTCCAGTATCGTTCTATCATTCAGTTTGTACCGAATCAGATGACATATGGACTACAGTTTTTGCAGCCCTAAAATACATTCCTGGATTCAATGTAGAGGGTCGTAAAACTATAGTGGATCAGGACAAAAGTATCGACAATTTTTTCTGATCATGTATGGAAAATTGTCGTCCATTTCTTGACGTGATGCACATCAAAAAAATATGAATCCCACATTGGGACTTGAGAAGGCAACTGGGTTAGCAATTTACCATAGTGAAATAATTTCACAATCAACGGCACGAGTTGAATTGATAAAACGTCAATATGGACCGAAAAAGGCAGTTGACTTAAATTGTTCTCCAGATGCCGATTTGTGTAGGTCCCATTTTCCACTTCAAGATCTTATTTATACATATCAAGGAGCTGAAAGCCAAATTATTTCTTCTCTTAGAAACAGAATAAGGTCAGTTGAACCTCAAAAAAATGCTTCAAAACGTAGGAAAATTCATTTATGAAAAGTAAACAAGACGCGTTGCTATATAATTCGTGCAGTTAATACTGCAACCTTTTCATTTCACAGAATTTGTTGTAAGTTGCTAGTATAGCAGGCTCTGGAAGGAGATGCTGAAATTCCAAGCCAACCCAAATAGATTTGAGATGCATGAAAGCAGATTTTTCGACTGCGATCAGAGTTTCATCACACCCTTGACGTCTGAGATTAGTGTTTGGATATTGTTCCAGAGCTTTTAATTTGTCATATGCATTTATGGAGAAGGACATATCATCGTTCTGGATTATATTTACACCATAAAACCGTAGACTCCCAGGTACAGTTGCTACTGTACCAAATTTCAAAACTTTTTCCAATACGTTGACAAAGTTAGAGACGAAGTCATTTCCACCAGTGACTGAGATATCATCAACTATCTCAGCCGCCAGGAAAATGTTTTTACCCGACCTTACCATGTTTTAGTACGAAAAATAATTGTGGAATCACTTGGCACTATGTTAAGCCAAGATATTTAAATAATTGATCAGATTAGGACTGCCATTTGGCGTTGGAAGTCACTAACCCAAAGGCTGCGGTAAACATTGTCCAATGAAGTTCCCTCTCACTTTCCTCACAGGGAGGGATTAGAAATATGTCTCCTTGAGTCTGCCCTATTTGTAAGAAAGCAGCTTTGACATATGCTTTCGTAATTTCCCATCGAAACAGCGCTCCAATAGATAAAACAACCCTCACTACGGCTGGAGAACACAAGTTGCAGTTTGATTTTAACTCTGTCTCCACTGAGTATTCATTTCCATGTAGAGCATTACGAGCTTTCAATTTTATCGATTGATCATCAAGTACTTTGATCTTATCAATGTTGTGAGATGAAATCACATCGCTGTTGCGAGGTAGAGCTGATTTATGTATTACAGTTATGGTTTTCTTGAATTCCTCTTTTTAGGACATGTATGATTTTATCAGAACTGTTTGTCGAAAGCTTTGAGCGTGATAATGCATAAACGACTTATAATCAATAATATTTAGCGTAGAGTTGAAAAAGTGCTGTTCATTTGATTGTAAATAAACACCAGTAGATATTGGTGTACCGTTGGGACAATTTTGTCGACGCCGTAGTCCGGTGCATAATCTTAGTGATTACCTGTCATCGTCATCATATACTATTTGATGACGGCCATTTGTGGATTAATTGACTATACAAGGACAGTGTTTGCCGTCAACTGGCCAATAAATCTCGATTTTACCACCATATTTTAAGGTGGATTGGTCTTCTTGTACACCTACAATTGCAGATCCACTGTAGGTATCATTTCAATGCCATCATATTTATTCATGGCATCATAATTTGAGATATAATTTTCATTTCCGATAGAAGTTGGGACATTACCAGAAATTTCATCACCACTCGTATTACTGGCAGTAATGTTATCCTCTGATTTCATCTGTTCGGGATACGCATGAGGATTCCTACTGTTAGTAGTGGTTGTTTCATTTATGTCAGAGAGCTTGGAATTGAAATTGGTTCGAATATTTGAGACAGATACTGAGTCTTCCATGTCTAGAGCATATTCTACTTCAATGTAGATCTTGCCCATTGATTCAACTATTGGCGAAGCTAGATCATCATCAATTATAGCTGATCATACATCTTCGGTCGCATCTATAATCGTGTGTCCGTTCATACCAGGAACGGATACAGTACCTTCAAATCTATCTAAAATCTGTACCACTCTAATAGACGACCATTCATCACGCTTTTCTTTTCGTGTCCAATGATAATGTAGACTCGTAGCACATCTACTTTATTAACAACAGGATTGGTCGTTGCCTGTCCTCTTATTATATTATATCTCATAATGATCATTTATTGTCAGTACAACTTCTCCCGATGTAGCTGGATGCACAATGTTCCCGCCATTTCCAAGAGTAGATCGTACCAATGATTTGATACAGATGAATCTGAAATCTTTCGTCCTCGGGAATGTTACACGATGTGGTCTCGCCCTCAATAGATATGAACTTATAGGATCCCTGCCGTTGCTTTCATTTGGTCCTAGAAACTAAGACATGAGAACAGTGTGGCAAGTCTCTTAACGTTTGTGATATCTTTCTTGCTTTTGCTTCATGGGTGTTGTAATGCGAATGCGATATGTCTCTTGGATTGTTATATTATCATTGCTCATTTTTATTCCTCTACTATGAGTTGGTGCTCCATGTTGTTTGGCGATGAAGTATTTAGAGCTGTTTGTAGTAGCGCACCGAACAGTGAAAGCATTGGGCAGAACATTTTTGATTCCATCGTCGAGTTCGTAGCATGCAAAGCTATTTTGTCGGCATTCGATATCTGAGGACTCCAATTTATCCAGAGTCTGTTTCAGCTTCTTACACGCACTGCGAAAAGGTTCGTTGTATCTTCGAACAATATAAATTGTTCCTGGATTTTTTATTGTAACCACTTCGAGAGTCTCTCGAGCTGCCTCTAAATTAGCCTTGGTTTCCTTTGATACCTACTTTGAGCCCTGATCTACTGAGCGATAGTCTCGTGGTCCCATAAAAGTGTGGATACAGAGTTTTGTTATTGATTTCCAGATATTTCTAGTAGATTGGTCTTTCAGAAATGCTTCCGACGTGATGTGAGTGTGGTCGTCGACGACGTCGATGATAGGTCTCGAATCGAAGAACATTGTGTCTATTATGACCAAATGATTGAATACTAGTTCGTCCGTTCCGATTGTCAATTTATTTCCCCGCGTTTTCTATCATTTCCCTTGCAGACCGTTAAATTCTGCGCTATATTCTCTAATTCAGACATGATCACTTCGCGCAGATTCCCTGGTTTGGCTCTCCTTACTGCGTGATCGATTCTAAAAATTCAGTATCATTTAGTACTATAAATATGAAACTACACAGTACTAAATGTTGTACTGTAGCCATCATTCTGTTCCACCCAGAATCATGGAAATGGACTTACACAGTCACAAGAAACGGTTACACTCCCTCAAAAACGAGCCACAGTGAGTCATTTTACAATCTGACAGAATTATATTTTTGTTTCTGCGAAGATTCAATAGTGACCCGATGAAGCTATAAAAATTACCCCACGTAGGATTATAATCAATACTTCGTGTACTTATAAAAAGTAACATATGTGGGATTAAAATAAATACTGCCTGTAGTTATAAAATTTTTCATATGTAGGATCCGAAGCAATTCGGTGATTGAATTTGTATTTGAAAATACAGATCAAATTTATAAATATATCGGTATTTCAATTGTGATGAATACATACATTGGCATTGATTATGAACTGGATAATTCACGCCTAGGTTGGTAACCATCTCTGTGCCGTATTATGTAAACAGAACAGGTAGTAAGTACGTCAGTGGCGTGATAAAATTTCCTTTCACTCAAGCTATATGAAAACGTGAAGAGAAGTTACATGCATGAAAGATAAAAACCTTTCGAACTGTAGATGATAATTGAACAAAAGTTTATGTAATTTTAATTGATATAATTGTTCAGAATGATTCACTACTCTTTGATTAGTTTAGTCAAAGAGAAATCGCCCAAATGCCGGACTCACTGATACCAACAATTACAAATTATTCTCAGAATAAAAGGAAGAATGATAATTGCAGCGTAGACTGTTTACGTTGACATCGAATTAGGTTTCTTTTAAGTCGTATTATACATTGTAGTCTGTGAATTAGGATCCAAGTCAAACAATGAAGCACAAAACCCAATGTCTAGATCTCGTAGCTCGTCGTCATTTGATAATTTTACAAAGAAAAGCTCGATCAGAAGTTTCCCAGACCAGAAGTAGGTGATCTGGTACAATTAAATTATTGCAATAAGGATCGAAATTATCATATAGTGCTGGATTTCCATAGCTCGTTTTTGAATTAGGATGATTTTCCTTAAGTTTCAAAGAAAGTCTCAGCAATGGCTACTTGCCTTCCACTTCAATATCATGAACTGCTCCAGGTTTCATCTCGATGTAAGCTGCGCCATCCCTTCCAATAGTTGATTGTCGAAGTTCCATGGTTCGTCTCATCGTCCCCGAGAAAGATGCGTTCGAGGAATTTGTGTTCATTTAAAGAACATAATCGAACCCATATGAGCTTCAAGATTATTTCCGTCGCATGGTTGATTGAAAGAGGGTTATACTTTCGGCCAAAACCCACTTTGCGGACAGACTCACGGCGTAGCGAAGACGTCGCGATAAATTATGTTTCCCTTCTCTACGATAATACGGTGCCCTCTTTCACCTCCACTAATCCGTTTTCAAGTCGACTGTGCCATTACAACTGCACCGAAAAACACAACAAAAATTTCCCTGCGCCGTTACTTGCATTATATATCTTTAAAAAATTAAGAACAGTTGTTTTTTAAAATAATTATATTTCGTTTTATATTACTTCATATCCTTTCCTTTTCTTTCAGGTGGAGTAGAAGTAATGATATTATCACTGTATGTTTGTAGTTTCTCAGTTAATTGATTATACGATTCCTAATACTGTTAATACCAGGGAATGAATATTAATAGTATTAATAATTGTATAAAAAGAAGATGAATCAAAGAAATGAATATTATAATACCATCATCTTTAATAATACAAAATTGAAATTCTTCAATATGACATATACGTTCTGAATTATCATTTTTTGCCTTCATAGTAGCTGTTATTTTACAAATTACATGCTCATCTCATAGACTGACTGTTGAAGTGACAAGATGGACCTCATTTGTACTATAGACTGATAGATTTACACGGGAGACTTTTACTTGCAACGATAAAAAAGTGGTTGTTTCTTAAATTTCTCTTTGTTGACGCTTGAACGAGCAAGGACGTACACGTATGAGATACTTACAGTACATGGAAGTGGCTTACAATTCCACACGAGCCTTCAACGACTGCTTTGATGAATGATGGATGTCACGCTCAACAAATGGTGATGGTGTTCCCAGATATCCCCACTTATAATCTTGGTTAGTGGATCATATTTGTTCTTAGTGGTATGCCCATGAAGCAACTTGATCAATTTGTCTTCAACCATACCCCGACGGTAGTGATATTTCAACTTATCATGTTTTACACTGCGAAGACCTTGTACATGACCGGTCCAGCTTATGGTTCCCAAATTGTGCTGAGGGACAGTTCTGGGTTCCTACTGATGAATATCCAATTAATCTAGTGTCTTGAAAACTCAGAAAACCTCTCCTACACAATGCGATAGCGCTACAAGTTCAGTCTCTGTAGTAAAAAGAGATGTTTCTGTCTGTAATTGTGAAGACCAAATTATTTGGGTACTGTTAAAATTAGCCAAAAATCCAGATCTTAACTTGTACTGAGACTCACACCTCACCCAATCAGTTTCGATCCCATCTAAAACTTCAGATTGCGGTTTCGATTTCGGAATAAATATTTCAAGTCAGTGCTCCCTTTCAAAATGCGGATGAGATATTTCATAGAATTACAGTGACTGGGTCCTGGGTCACTCTGATATTTTCCCAACATGGTTTAAACAACAGAAATATCCGTCGTCGTTCGCGAAGATAAATACAGTAGACATCCCAACATTTTACGATACAGGATGTTGCTCATTTCGTTCTTCTCGGATTCCGTCGTTGCAGAGTGTGGTAGATATAAGCTATGTGATATTGGCAAAGGTGATTTAGTCGGCTTGCATGTTTACATATTTGATGCTGTAAATATACGCTTACAGTCTGCACTTTTTTACATTCCAAGGCCATTTGTACCTCGCTCAATCTTGATTCGTAGGGATAATCTACAATTTCTAAGGTTCAATACTTACAAATGCTTTCGGATGAGATTCTTTGAATTTGAAATCTTCTTTTCGCTACCGATAAGAAGGAGGTCCTAGACGTATGCAATAATCTAGACCTAGGTTGACTTCTAAGTGGAATTTTAAAAACAGTTCATAGACATGGAACGGCAAAACCCAATCTTGGCCAGTACTTTCTTGCGGAGTTGATTCAACAGTTTCTGTGCTTGTCTTAAACCATATAAGGACTTCACCAGTTGGACATTTTCTCCAGTTTCAGATCAGACTCCTTGTACTGTAGGTAGAAGAATAAACACTTTTCTATCTTCTGGAAGGGTAGCATGCATAAATGCTCCATTAATATCGTCCGTTTTGGATGGTTTCTGGCCCCTGACCAAACTACATTTATCAATCATAGTCTTCATCTCGTCCTATGTTTCCTGCACCCATTTACCATATAAATCAAAATTCAAGGCTACCGACTATTCAGGATTGTCTGATTCTTCAACCAAAGTAGTCGTTGTCATCATACTGTAATTTGTACGCTGAAATAAAATATACGGTCGTGATTCGTTAAGAGTTGGAACGCCGTCACATACATTCTCGACCTGTGCATAATGTTCAATTTTTTCAACAGAATCTTCTGATTCATAGACATGGTCTTGTCCTTGTAACTAACTCAGCTCGACAGGACTGTATGTTAAGCTGTGAATATTGCATTCCGTGTCACTTAAATACAATGATGGTTCAATTGAACCATTAAAATTGATCTTCATTTCACTGTAATATTTCGCTGCGACATATCCATCAATTTGCAGTACAGCAATTCCAGTAAACTTAGACTCCTCGGGACGAACATGTTTTGTACTAATGACTCCATCCAGGGTAAGTTCTGGTAAACACCTCCTCTTTCGTGTAAAAGACAAATTGCATGAAGTAGGAGATGCTCAAAAGTCTTCATTCGTGCAATATACGGTCTGTACAGGATCCGACAACCAAATCCGTGAATGTGTTTTGAATCATTCGAACGTCCTCTATAACCTACTGGATGGGGTACAGGTTTTTCACACTGTGTCTGACAAAACTATTATAATCAATGACATGTCCTATGGCATATTCCCAATATCGAACGGATAATGTTTCTTGCTGTAAGCAACGTATGGCAAGACTCATAGCAGTCGGATGAGTTCCTTCTGCAAGCCCATTGGACTGAGGCGTGTGTGGCATTGTGAACGCAATTTCCACACCTTTAGAAGTCAAAAAATCAACAGCTCAACGACATCCTGTGCCCCTGTCGATGTGAATCTTACACACACGATATCCATATCGACTTTCAAATTTCTTGACGTAATGTAGCAGGACATTCGATACCTCTGCTGTCAATCGAATTGAGCCAGAAGCAGTATATAGAGACGCCTCATCGATGATCGAGGAAAAATGCTTTTGACCATATGCGGTTATTTCCTCTACTTGTCCTTTTTTATCGACATGAGGAGTGCCAATGTCCGTTTTGCCGGTCAGTGTTCCTTTCAATTGTTTCCGAACTTTTGCTTTCGTGCAATTTTCACAATTGATTTGATTAATAGATGATTTCGGAAAAAGGCCATCTAGAACTTCACGGCTAACTTCCTTCAATTCTGAAGTGCATTCTCTAGGCGTAGATTCTGAGACAGTTGTTTCAGTTTTGGGGAGTCTCCAGTCGCCTGTTCGACAACATTGGTGTAATCATATAATTTATCATTTTATTTTTCATGTTGGTCCTGTGGTGTGGCTGAGATTACAGTAACTAGATGGAAATTTTCATTTGAAACTTTCATCATTTCGGATACAATTTTCTCATCCGATTTCCAATCGTTTGGTTTGACGAAATCGCTATTGTCGGAAATATACAATAATCCGTCAACATCTTCTTCTGTATAGCCCAGAATTGACATATTGTCTTCTAAGTCAAACATTTTGGCCACGATGGTAGAAACATTTTACCTATACTTTTCTTTACTAGGGCCATAATTGACAGAAGATTCATGAATGCGTCGGGTACAACTAGAATTTCTGAAAATTGTCTTTTCCTCGATTCACTTGGAGTAGGGAATTTTATCCTAAGGACACCTTTTGAATTTTCTTTGACTGTGGAATTATCAGTCAACATCATTCCTGTAGTACAGGAAGATTATGTATCAATATAGGCAGAATGTGTAGTCAAAGTAGTAGTTACCCTCTATCCAACAGAAGTCTTTCTCTTTATCTAGAAATTTGTTTGAAGGTAACTTTTTCCATAGGCGAACATTCTTCATGGTCCCTTCTCCAATTCTTCTTAAGAAACCGTATTTAGTTTTCTGCTTCTTTTTAGTTTTAAAATTCAGACGCTCCTCAAAAGGAACGTCAAGCTTTTTGTTGGAGTTCAGAGGGTTCATGAACTAACGGTAATTTCTCCGATTTGTCTTGTTAAAAATTTGACAAGAGGAATTTTCAGCATTAATGGTACCAGTATGCTGCTTTCAGATCTGAACGACTTCGATTCTTCAATAAGGAGACTCGTTACGTCCCCCCAATATATTTTAGTTCCGGCTAAAAGTTTTTCATTGCAGCATTTATGGGTTGAAAACATTCCACTTCAATCGAAGCATTCAAGATAGCAATAGCCAGAGAGTTGC
>JAULBU010045930.1:0-13680 GCA_032358235.1 Odonthalia washingtoniensis | reverse complement strand
AGTTCTTGGTTCTGTAAGCAATGCTTACAGAAGCCCTATTTCATAATAAAATGCCACCGTCGGTCGCCGCAGCGAGCAGCGGTCGAACGGTCAGGACACACAGTCAAGTACCTTCGCGTTGATTGGCACGCTGCACCGTTGAGCAACTTTTTGACCGCCTTGTCATCCGATCATGACTTCCCCAGACGGGGTCAGAAATCTAGAAAGAAAATAAGGCCCATTGTGCAGAACTACGCCTACGAAGAGGCATTGTCAATTGCAACCAACGATCCAACTGGACAACGATTCTCTCAGCGAGTCACACTGTACATTTCTGCATAAATGGCTTCACTTGACGAGTATGCAAGGGAAATCACGTAAGCATCATCTAGTCAAGATTCCACCCGGAAAGAAAATTATATATCAGAGCTCCACTGGAGTTGGGTTTTCCAGACGGATACGTGCTGAAAGTCGTAAAGCCGCTCTACGGCACTACTGAGTCAGGCCTCCACCGGTACCTAACATGTCTAAGCCATCACCTCCGCTCCCTGGGTATTTATAGAGCCAGGGAAGACCCTTATGTGCCCATGAAGGTAAAAGATGGAAAGATGGAGGGGTTGATCTTTTTGCAGGTGGACGATTCGCTGGCCATTGGATCAAAAGACTTCCTGATGGAAGAGTAACTTTCCTCAAAAATGTTTCTCTTTAAACCTCGAACGATGATCACAACAGACCAAACATCGTTCAATGGCATCATGATACACTCCTCTGATTCCATGCTCACTATCCGACAGACAGGTAAGATTGATAAATTACGAAAATCCGTGACTCAAGTGGAGTTCTTGATCCAGAAAGTGTCAGCCCAATATGTTGGAGTCAATGTCATACTGGACATTTTTGCACCCATGAAGCTCATCACAATCATCTTCTCACCCACATCAAACTCCCAGTACAAATATTTAAAAAAAACGACGAAATTCCTCAAAAAAACGAAGCTGCAAAGTCTCAACTTTGTATACTTCGACCTCGACAGAGCATGAATCGTCCTATTGATGGATGATTTTTCGCTAATGCGGAGGGACTTTAAATCCATTTTGGATACGTAGTTCTGAAGATGGACAAAGATGATAATTGCAATATCTTACATTATGGTAGCAATAAGTGCCAGAGGATCCCAGGTCAGTCATGGCTGTACAGGCCCTCGTTTTAGGCTTTGACTATGCATACTTTTTCAAGAACTTATTAGAATAAAATACGTGGACGCACATCCCGCTTGAACAACTAATCTATAGCCAAACTGTATTCAACGTCATCCCGAAGGACGGTAAAAGATCAGATAAAAGACTGTAAATCGACGTGTTAGCGCTCAGACAAAGTTAGGACCAAGGTGAGCTCAACCTCATCGCTTGTATCCTTGGAAACCGCAGACCCGCCGACTCGTTAAAAAACCAATAATTTCCATCAAATCCCTACTTTACGACATCATGACCACTGTCGATTCGATGAAATAGATTCGATATTACTGCGAGTTCATGCGACAAAAAGTCGTATGTCATAGGAGATGACGTTAGAAATGATGACGGTAAAGATGATGGCGACGGTAAAGATTATGATGATGTCAAAATTATGATTACGGTAGACAACGATGACGATAAATGATGATGACGAATAAAGGTAAAGACTTATTAGAAGATGGAGAGATGACGGTAAAACGACGATGTTGTCGGAGACGATGAAATCATGTAATGACGGGAACGCAGGTTCAAAAAACGTGGCGAAGGGGATTGTAATGCAATTTTACAGAAAATATCTCTACACGATTCACACAGCGAACACTGTACAGCGGACATATCACCACCCCACATATTACGCTCATAACTGTACGAGGCGAAATCCGACCCACTCGCACCGCCTTGTAAGAAGCTTCCTGGGTCATTACATGTGGGTATTATTATTGTTATTTCCTTGGATTAATTGATTCTATAATTAGAGAAAATTGCGATTCAGCAACTGCTCTAATACAAGTGTCCAGAAAACACCCCGATTTATTCAGACGTTGTTATTTCAATCCCAATCAACGAGTACGGGGGGAATAATAAAAACGTAGACATTTACAGACAAACCAAAAACCCAAACGCGATTTAAAGCAACCCACCGTTCACTTCGAGAGATGACGAAAACCCGGGGAGATTGATCGAGCCAAAAACACTCCCGAGGACAGATCAAAAACCTCTTTCACGGATCCAAGTGATCCCCACTCCCCGACGCGTTCCCGATCACTGTCGACTACCCACCGGAATCGATGAGGCCATTACTGTGACCTCATCTCAGGATACCCGCTAAACTACGTAACTGTACTAGAGTGACAGGCGAACCCGCTCATCTCCGGACAGCGGTAACCGTACACGTAATCTTGATAAAACACGAACTATGCCATTCACTTATGGAGGTATTCCACAGAAGCGACCGCACTCGTAGGGATCTACGCGTTTAGCCTCAGCTTCATGGTTTTTTTCGACAGCCACCAAGAAGTTCTTGACAAAACCACAAGGTTTGGCCACGTCGTCAACCGAACAGAAGTAGTTGGAATGTCGATTCAACCGACTCAGTTCGAATCGATGACGTGCGAATTCGCGTGACAAATCGAGCGAGAAGAGGAGGGATAGTAACGCATAATCACTCGCGCTTAGAAAGAACGTAAGGAATAGCGTTAGGGATAGGCTTTTGATGACAGAGAGACAAGCCCGCCGAGGAACTTCCGCGTGTGAGCCTCTTTTATCATACACTCACCTACAGTGTCACATACACTACATTGTGACACGTTACAGGTTCACTTCTTCAAGAACACTTCAACAGTATTAAAGTGTTCATGACATGAGAATCAATCCGTCTCGATTAGGTTCTTATCTCATCGACCTTTTTGTCTCACCACAGGTTATGGGCCTATACAGACACTGCTGCACGAATTACATACATACATATCTTTTTCTCAATACGTCTATATCAACTATATACCATCATCATCACTTACTCCATAATCTGCCAATTACCTATTTTATCGATACTCAGCACAACATGAATAGCAATCAAACCCAATCCCCTATTCCACATCCAGCTATCCGAGCGCTCGACCCGGACAATATTGAGCCCTGGATGTTTTCTATCAAGTGCGAAGCAGATGCACTGCAGATTAAAGCACAAGTAGAAGACATTACCTACACCTATAATTCACTCTACCATCGATCTGTAGCTGCGCTTACGAGCGTCATTATCTTCTCGTTACCGAAGTCTATTGATTCAACTGTTATTCTACGAAACACCCCAATAAATCCCTGCCTCATCATTCACAGGGTTCAACAGAAGCTTGAAAGACAATCCGTGGCCGGTCATGACTCCTTAGAAGTCAAATCCACAAACACATACTCTCCAATTATGAGACGTTCACAGAATACGTCACTGCTCACAATAAGATCCACAACCTTATGATCTTCTCTCGATATCCTAATATCGAAGATGAACAAACAATGATCAAATTTATCATAAAAGGTATGCGTCAAGGTCCTACTTTTAACCCCATCATACCCTTATGGTTAATGAACATGCCTCCAACTACCCAGGAACTCGAAACGACGATCGAATCTATTGATAACAACGTTCTACATCACTAACCCACCTTTACATTTACATCATCCCAACTCTCCATTTCCTCTCGTCAATAGTTCGTAACATCATCCAAATATACCTTTCCTAGTCCACCCCATACTCGCAGAACCACAGATAAATTCTGCCGATTCCATGCAGCCAAATATTGCAGACCTTTTGCGCACAACTCCTCTGAATTTCGTGACCCCTCCAACCCTCTTGGTCCTAATTTCAGCAGCACTGCCACACCGTCCTCCGCTCCTCCTTTTAAACACAGAACCTCGTTTCCTACAAAACCATTCATATATAATCCGATCAATCACACACGTCAAATGAACTTCAATGCGTTACAGATGGACTCCTCCGACACAATTGATGATCACCCTGACGATGACGATGCCACCACCATCAACACAGGTAAGCTTATCATTGACAGTGGTGCTCATCCCTCCCATTTTCCTACTCCTGTCCACCACATTCGCACCCTCTTGAATACTTCCAATTAACTAACATCAACTGACGATACTACCCCTGTCACTCATATTAGTCCTCTCGACATCCCCGCTCCCATTGGTAAGAATCGATTGCAAGCCATCAAAACCCTGGAGATATTTGATACCTTTAGTTCTGTTCGCAATCTTACCGGATAAGAAAATTTTGTCATCTTTACGCATAATAACGTGTATTTTCTTCCCCAACATGACATTCGACACATTCTACTACTGATACCTATTGTTTCATGGCATAATCGCGCATATTCCGTTATACATTCCAAAACCATTAAACCATCAATTGGTGCATCCCGTGTCACACGATGTGCCACTACTTTACCTCCCCATTCGCCGGTATCTTCATACTCGCCCTCGCCTCCCTCTATTAACACCATTTTCTCACCGCGCCATCCTTCGCACAAACTCAAAACAATCGACGAAGCCACACAATCTACAAAACCGTCATCTCCAGTTCTACATCGCCTCATTAGCTCGCTTCCCCATTACATACCATCCCCATCACACCTTTATATCTTGAAGACTTTGCACCTTTCCTCCAACCATGCTCCCCTCTCCTTTTTTCGGAACATCATTGACAGCAACACTTTTCCCGCTCTCTCTGGTATCGTCATCCCTTCCTCCACCACCATGACGTGTTCAGCCTGTACAGATGGAAAAGCATCCCAGTCACCGCACTCTCCCATCCCCTATAAATCTACGCAAGTTGCCCTCGTCATTTCCAGTGAAACCATTGGCCCTATTCATCCTCCATCCGCACGGGCCAATCGGCACATTTCCACCTTCATTGACGAGTCCTCTTGCTCATCATTGCCGAACCAGTCAAATAACGGTCCAAAATGTCAACTATAATCCCCAATACCCTCAACTATATTAAGAATCGTCACATGCGATACCCTCTACGTTTCCACAATGCGCGGGAATACACTTCGAACAATTTTGCCTCACTTTTGAATCATAACGGGATCAAACAATCCATAATCACCCCACACCAGCCCCATTCCAACTTACGTGCCGAACGTGTCAATTGTACACTACTGAATGCCGCCCGAATCTCATTTTCCCACAGTAGATTATCGCATACGCATTGAGTTTTCACGATTGTAGATGCTATTTTTAAATACAACCATATGCCTCATACAGCTACACGAAAACCTCCAATTTTTATCTAAAACCGCACGAAAATTTTCCACTTTTTACCGTTCGGTACCCTTGGTACCGTTGTAGATTCTAACTCCTCCAAACGGACACTCACTCTCCGCTCTCGGCCTGCCCGTTTTCTGCACAAAAATAACGCTACCTTTTATACCATTCTTCTTCTTGATACATCAAAAACCTCAACATGTCGCGCTTCCGATTTTCTATCGGCATTCAAAACATAAAAGCTTCACCGCACCCCGGTTGCTATTCTTCCTGACACATCACCACCCCTTTCTTTGAAAAAACTTACAAAATATCCGTATTCTAACTTCCGGTGCATCGTTCATGATGCCAAAATAACACAATTAGACGCGGATCACGTCATTCAATTGTTACCCAAAAGCCACACTCCTCATAATATTCATCATCTTAAACCGATCCGGCTCACGATGACTTACAAGTACAAGCACTATGAGTCCTGTAACATCACTGCGAGGAAGGCGCGCTGTGCCATTCGTGGCAACACGATGCGACCACAAGTACACTACGATCCTGCCCATATTAGCCCGTATGCAGCCGAAAAACTTCATCTCGACTCCTCCGACCACATGCCAGTTTTAACAAACAACCTCTTTGACACTTTGACTTATCGTCTCCGAGGAACTATACATGAGCGCTTTTGGATATATCGGCTACTTAGCAGACTCCACGCGCTTCGACATTTCTTTTCACACAAGTCGCTTAGCTCGCTTCATGAAAAATCTGACAAAGACCCACTTCTTGCTTCTTCAACAACTGGTCTGTTGTCTGCACGGCACTACCGATAAAGGTATCACCTTCAAATCATCATCATCTTCTTCTCCGCTTCAATGGTTCTCTGATTCAGACTATGCTGAGTCTAAAGATCGACACTCTACCTCTGCTTCACTAATACTTTCATATGGCTCCCCAATACACTGGTCGTCACGGAAACAATCAGCCATTGCACTCAGCAACTGTGAAGCTTAATACGTGGCGGCTAGCCAAGCTCTACAAGATGTCATATGGTACGCCGTCTGCTTCAAGAATTACAACTTTATCCCCTTCCCACTGATCCTTTCTACTTAAACAATTCCGGGGTCATCTATATTGCATGCCACACAGACAAGACCAAATGTCGCAAACACATTGATATTAAACAACATCATATTCAACATCATGTCACCACTCACATTATTGATCTCAAACGCGTCCCCACCGTCGACAATTTCTCTGACATTCTTACTAAACCTCTTCTCCCACATCGTCATAAAGCTCTACTATCAGCTATTCAACAGCCACACCTCACCACTTAAATATCTACCAACTTGAATCATACTACACCTGCCAATGTTTCATCCATCAAGCCAACTTAATCTCTCTATCCCTCTCCTCTCATTACTATCTCTTTTCATTGGTTTTTCTACAATATGGACTTTTCTGAACACGTTTGCATCCTCCACTATTCCATCTTGACATACAGCCTCAAGCAAGGTACAGTGTGTGCCTCTTTTTCCTTTGTTCCTTTTTCTCTTTCTTTCTCTGCTTGAGGCCTCTTCTCTACCTAGGGTTCTGATTTCCTCCTTCTAATCTTCTGATTTACACACCACATGGATTCTTTTGCAACAAATATCTCTGTCATTTGCTCCTTTCGCACACTATTATGCGATCTTTTCTCTGGTACATGTTAACTCAATCTCAAGCCATAAGTTCTTCTTTTATTGATATCCCGCTATCTTCACCGCTGGTACATATACCAGGCATTACCGATTATCTTCTTCCTATTTTTCCTTTATTTTCTCTTATTTTACCCTCCTTTTTTGTTTATTTTTTCTCGTTATTTAGCTGCCGTGAGCCTCTTTTATCATACAATCACCTACAGTGTCACATACACTACATTGTGGCACGTTACAGATTCACTTCTTCAAGAACACTTCAACAGTATTAAAGTGTTCATGACATGAGAACCAATACTTCTCGATTGGGTTCTTACCTATCTTTTTATCTCACCACATATTGAAGTCGATAAATAAAACGTACCTCTAAATGGTAGAGACAAAACGACAAACGCAGACCACAAGTGTGATAGACATCATGATACCTATAGCTGAACATAAGCGACCGGAGGAAACGGGGAAAACACAAACCAGCCGACAAGGAACAGTGCCAATCTTACTGTGGAGCGTCGAAACAGGAAACACATAAATTACACCGTCATTTACGCACATCCACACGCATCTAATGAAAACTGCAAGCCAACCACTTTTGACATAGCAGGGTACATACGACACGTACAGTGGCACATCATGGCATACAAGACATTTACAGCTACTCAGATTGGTATACATGACACGTACAGCGACACAGTATGGTATACATTACACGTGGATATGCAACTGCAAACCTACCAATTGGTAACTTACCTACAGTGGAATTACCGAATTTATCTACGACCAACAATGGAATTAATTTGTTGCATTTAGCAAAATGCGTAATGGTACATGCCAGGTCCAGATCGTTTTTGGTATAAATACCACAGCACCAGGTTTGATGCGATTAAAAATAAACAGACAGACATTTACCAGGTACACAACCAGTCAACAGGATTCACATCCAACAGATTGCTCTTAAGACGTCAATACAGCACAGGAGAAGAAAAATCAGATACCGAATTACACGCACTGGGTTGTTTAATATCGACGCCAGGAGACAGTTGATTCCCACGCGTGCACAGCGTGATTCGACTTTCCAGTTTTAATTGGAGCTGAGAAAGGGCATTACCGTGATCTTTGATTATCCGTTCGTGAAGATCCTGATCCTTATTTGTATCAAAATGGCTAATCGTACCGCTCATTCCAGAACCCCGGAAACCCAATAAACATTAGTAGCCGTTTACATTTACATTGTATTTTACATACTTTATATTTCATTTCCACAGACAAAAGCCTTCGGCTACTGACTTCTCCGACAGTATGTGAGAAATCTCACAAGAACAACATCCAAACCGGTGGTCGGAAAAGTACAGTGATACGAAAAAATATATTCATATATAAATAATTCAAATAATTCTTACAAATGTTTTATCCTTTCTTTGTTTATAAATAAATTATCTATTCACCAGTTCGTGAACCGGAAAAAATTTTATATTTAATTTTCCAAACAAGAAAAACTTTATTTTTTCTGTTCCTTTGGAATAATTATTTATTTTTAATATTATGAATAATTCAGAACTATTCCTGGGTTTCCAAAAACCGCCGGCGGTGACACAACTGACACTTAGACAAAGATAACATTACAGTGGAATGGTTATTTACATTTTCAGTGTAATGATTACACTGAAAATATAAATTTTTTCATCATGAAACCACTGGCCGGTAGTGCTCGATGGCAATCACTACTCATGACTTCTCCTCTATTCAATTTACTTTCGATCTACATGTCAGTTTTCAAATAGTTTTAATCATGGATGATCTCCATTTCAAAATCTGAAAGTCATCCATATGACACGAAATCAATCTTCAATCTCCAATAAACGACTACGTGATACATTTTTTATCCGTGACAAAGATTTTCACGATACGTCGAAATGTAAATGCGGTATTCAACGAAAAGTAACAGGTTCGGGTTACACAAACTTCATCACATATGTATCAACACAGCATCCGAACGAATTCAATGCATTGTCTGCGGAGGGTCAAAAGACAAGCTGACATACGTCTACTGCTTCTTCTATCTCTCCATCTAACCCCATGTTTTGGAAATCAAACACTGTTCAAGTCCATGGGTGGCTTGAATTAATCATTTGTGGTTTATAACCTTTTTCAATTTTCGATAACAAACATATAGCACCTCACATTAAATATAATGAAATCTCCACTGCAACTATTATGAAATATCTTACAAAACTTACGCAACACGTAGAAATGAAACGGACTAATATTTTACCTGAAAAGTTCGCGATTATTTTCGATGAATGGACTCAAGGTGATTCGCATTAACTTGGAATGTTTTCTACTTTCCAATCTGATGGTAGTTTGGGCTATAGGAAGTTGCTCCTTGCGTTTTCACCTTTTGAGATTGAAGAGACGCAAGGAGCGGAGTAACATTATAAATCCAACTCTTATGTTTTATCGTTATATGAAAGATCATTTTGAAACGTTGTGGCGTTGATTGAGGACAACTGTAACACAAACAAGGCGTTCGCGAACATTTTTGGGTGTGTGTTTATTGGTTGTTTCAGCCATCGTTTTCAACTCGCTGTACGCGACATTATTGAAGAACACGAGGAACTGGTACTATTTGTCCGTGAATTAATGAAAAAACTACGTAGCCCTGTCTTTGCAGCAAAACTGCTAAAATACACACATCTTAAAGCAAAATGTGAGAATGATACGCGTTGGTCGTCAACATACAAAATGCTCGAACGGTATAAATTACTGAGAGCTCATATTCACAACTTGATATTGATGATATAAATGAATCAGTGCTTACTCCAAGACAAGACAAACAAATTGACATACTCTGTTAAAAACTGGCAGAGTTTGATTCTATTTCCAAAATTTTGCAGTCAAATTAGTGTACAATGGTACACGCATGTGCGTTCTTTGACCAGGTTTGGTCTTAGTATCCCTCATCCGAGAGTCTATTAGGAAATGATGCTGATATCATACTACAGCCGTCGTTTGAAACTGCAATTGTTAAGGTTCAAAAACAAAAATGTATGGAACTGACAGGCAAAGAGGAAATTGCAGTAAAGTGCTTGAAAATTGGAGATAGTAATGTCACCTCAGAGAACAGTAACAACAATTCATTGTTTGATCGTGCACTTGAACGAATTCGTATTGAGTAAACTAATTCACAACACATAGATACCAGATTTTTGGTTCCTTCATCTCATATCTGTGAACGATTTTTCTCACATGCCAGTTATGCTCTTTCTTATCGTCGTCAGCGTATATCACCATCCAACTTTGAGTCGCAGATGTTCCTATACTGCAACGAAGATTTATGGAGTATTAGTGATGTGAATGCAATTGTTGATTAAAAATCTATTTTCTACCTCTTTAATTGCCGATATGCCATCGTGTTGTTACAACACGATGAAAACACTGTTGTATAGTTTGCAACTTACAATGTAAATTAATTACTTCTATTTTGAAAAACATCAGCAGAATAATTTATATATTTTTGTGGGAAAAACACGTGAAGTTCAGGTTGTTTTACACTACAGTCATATCAAGAACTTTCAGTGATTTCCTGCTCGTTCATCTCATGTGAATATTCCCGACACTGTCTTATATATATATATATATATATATATATATATATATATATGAAAACTGTATAGTGTCAACACTCGTTGGAATTCAGTGACTAGCGCAGTTATGTTGTCAAAGAATGTTTAATTAGCTTGACTTAATATAAATTATACCTATTAAGTTACTAATTAGTCGCGTTAATTCGGCCAAGTGACCAACTTTGTATTACAAAGTTTGTATGAGTGAAAACCATTTTCCTCTATTTTCTATCACCTAAATAAACGGGTACGCCATTTATATCATTTTAATAATTAGTGTCATCTGATTATCCAAAAAGTTGGATTTTCCAAACAATCGCGATTAAACGGCAAATCTAACATGCTTGTTCTGGAACTAACGAGAGAAGTACAAAGATCGAGTTCCCAATTTACGTGGCACTTTTAATATTTCAAGGCTTAAACGAAGCGCAGTGAAGTTTTAATAACTACGCAACGACCTAGTGACATCTACTCCTTTCTATTATCAACAAAGCGAGACAAAGAGAAAAAAGCGTTAACGAAGAAAAGAATTAACAACGAATTTTGAGAAAAGCTTATCAATTTCGACGATCTTCAACGGTTATTACCGCACCAAACGATGTCTTCACAACATTAATCTCCAGATAGTCCTCAAATGAGCGATCCGCTACCAACCAGTGACCAGGATGGTTCAGCAGAGTCAACATCACCAGTAGATGCCGCAATCGTAGGATTCAGTCCGAAACCACCGAAACAAACGAGCGAAAAGAGTTTCGAATATTATCTTTGACCATTCTTAAATCTATTATAAGCGATATACAAAATATAGCATCAATAGTATCACTATTCATTGACGTGGTCTCAGCCCAAAAAACCGGAAACGAATAACGTCTCGAGCTCTTGCAGCAAATTGACACCGCAACATTTATATCAAAACAATTTCAACGCGATACATCAATTTATAGACGACTTAGAACCGTACTAAATCACTTGGGAGTACATTGCTATACTGGTCAAGTACGGCAAAATACCCCAGTTGGTATCAAATGAATACAGGAGATCTGGAGAGACAACGCACAACCAGTAGTTGAAAGATACTTAAAATTCCACGGTCAGCTCATGCTCAAACGGTCTTGGCTGGACCAAAACAACAAACATCGGAATCAAACGTCAAAAACAGCTCCAATACCGAGAACGGATACATCCACACCTCACTCTCAGTCACACGCACCAGAACCAATTCCACTGTCTGTCCAGTCTCAAAAATCAACGCCAGCATCAACGCATCCTGATACTCACTCAACTTGGCTCGAACTTTTCAACACCAAAACAATCATCATAACACTCAATTCCCAAATACCTCAATTCTACAATCCGCAAATCAATCAGCCTCAGCCAATCCACAAAATACCTCTCAGCGGCAGCGGAAATCCATTTCCACCATTTCCACCTCCCAATAATCCGTTCCACCTCAATCCTTCGCAAGAACCGCAAACCAGCTTAATGGGACAAGCAATGCTGCTCCAAAAGCAGTTCAGCTACATGCAATACAGGGCAGCATCTAACGAGGCAAGTGAAAGTGCGAAAAGCAGAAAATTAAAATAATCACGCAAAGAATCTCGTGCCCGTGCGAAAAATAGAAGACTATTCGATTCTCAAGATTTCAGAACTCAGCAACACTCGCAAATAAAAAACAGAAAAGCAAAAACAACAAATAAGTCGAGCAGTTCGGAGCACTCATCTGCATCGTCATCGACATCATCATCATCCTCTTCAAGTTCTTCTAGTCCTTTTCTCAACCCAGAAAACATTACACCTGACATTAAACCCGACATTAAACCCCCTCCTGCAGCTTATTTCATTTATCCAGACAGATTGAGACAAATAAGAACGGGATACCAACGCGAACAGGAAAATAATCACCAAAGACGTCATGACCGAAACGAAAATTTAAATATGAACCAGTGCCCAATGCCGAACGGGTAAGGACCTCATAGTAGCTTTGATCAACCCCAGCACAGTTACCACAAGAAGATAAACAGCGGAGGACTCCGAGACAAGGACAGATCCCAGTTTCACCCAGCTCAGCATAGCGAAACTCAACAAGCAAATCAGCGTCCCAAGTACCAATTCTATCAATTGTTCAACATAAGGAAGTCAATACTAATGATATATAATCGAAACAGTAACAATCACTTCAGCGGATCACTTGAAGAAAGTTGGCTTGATCACCTTCATGAGTTCGTTGCGCTGTGTCAACACCCTGCAATCTCCAATGATAATCAGCTAGAAATGATGAAATATTCGCTGCGAGTAAATTCGCTCTTACATTATCGAGCGCTGATTCGTCAAGGCAGAAATTGGGGTTAAGTATGTCAATCATTTGAGGATGTCTTCCTCGCATCTGACAGCCGCGAGGAAGTTTCTAAAATCCTAGCGCAACTCAAGTTTGACGATTTCAAGGCTACTGGTAAGTCTGATGGTCAAGCATTGCAATCCTTAATCAGGAGAATGCAGAACCTCACTCCAGTTGCAGCGGTGCGTGATAACGATGAGATGACTAAATGAAACTATTTAATCGAGTCTGTCGGAAATCGTGGCTGGTCTTCCTTTTCTCAATCAAATTTAGACGCTCCGTATGATTTTATAAAGTTAGGTCGAAAAAAGTATAAATCAGTCAGAATTTTCTCACCGGAGAAACTTGAACTGAGAAGCAACGTAGGATCATCTCTTACAAGACGAAATAAGTTCAACTACACAGAAGCTGACGATCGACGTAGCATTGGTTCAGCATCATGTGATTTTTATTCCTCCGATAGCTCGAGTAATCGTTTGTGTTTTAATTGCGATAATCCTGGACACTACCACTACCAGTGCAGACTCCCAAAGAAAGAAGAAAAGATAAAATTTAAAGCTGGTGAAATATCGAAACAATATGGTTTTAAAAACGGTGTGTCAAACATTCATTTAGCAGAGTTACTAAGTTCCGGTCTATCCCAAGGAATTATTAGGGAAATATATGTTACCGAGAGGGATGCAGGCCTATCAAATCTTACGACTCAATAAACGGTCCAGAACAACGATCTTCAACCTTCTTCTCATCAAAGTCAGGCTTTC
>JAULBU010045919.1:0-13682 GCA_032358235.1 Odonthalia washingtoniensis | reverse complement strand
CTGTCTTGGTTGCCAATGAAATTCAGACAATAATGACCGAGTACCTCGCAGCACTTCTTGTCATACCCGCTACACGGTTCCGTTTGCCCATGTCGTGTACGCTGTGGTGAAGTGGTGTTTGAACTTGAACGCTCTACGTAATCCCATCATAACCTCATTTTTAAAATGGGCCCCTTGGTCGGAGATCCGGGTATGAACTACACCGAAAATCGTGAACCAACACATCAATCCTTCAACCTCGGCCTCGGTGTTAGCTGCTTTGGCTATATGCAGCCAGACATAACCGGAGAAGTCGTCCTTCTTGAGCAACGGGTACAGTTCGTCGTTATCCGAATTGCTCATGTATAGGAAATCAAAATGGAAGAGCTCGTTTGTCTTGCTGGCATGCAGTGCTTCCCCCATGGCCGCGGTGTCCAATGTCCACCTTGAGCGGCGATGCAGTGGATGATAGTGTAGTAGAAACTACTAAAATCTTCTTTCAATGTCTCCCAACTTATCAACTCTTGTAATATACTCAGCTTTGTTTATGCGCCTCGATGACCGCCAGCGCCCATATGCGCAATGATACACAAATGGAACTGAAGGTCCGTGTCTTGCGCTGGTATACACATGCGGTTTCTTTTATCCCTGTAAGTACCATCTTCCGTCATCGTCCAACTGTTTTTCTTATTTCCTTTTTGTCAAAATGCTTCAGCTAACTTTTCCGATGTCAGTGATGCAGGGCCATTCAAATGTGTCGCCCGCGAAATGCGTTATTGGGGCTGTGAAAAACGATGCGAATTTCAACTTTGCCATACTTGGGGTAGTTTCTGGTGACGTCCATCGCGTTATAAGGCCCGTCGACACATTATCCTCCCCAGTTACATGTTCAATCACGTATCTATAGGAGAATAATTTAAGAGTCCACCTTATTAGTTTGGACGCCGTGTGGGAGAAGGAGGAGATGCAGGGGTTCGCCCCATATGGGTTAAAGATGTATAACAGGTTATGTTGGTCCGTGAAGAGTGAAAACCATCCGACCTTTGTAGTAAACAATTCATTCTTTTACACGCCGTCACGATAGCGTATGCCTCCTTCTAGACAACCGACCATCTACCTTGTGATCCGGTGAATTTACCAGATAAGAAAGCCAGGGGGCCATGACGCTGATCTTTGTGCGGTTTCTACATGTCTTTGCGCGGTACCTGGGTCACCATCACCGAACAGAAATCTTTCGACGCGTCAGTGTATAGGCATAGAAGCTGTTTTATATCTGGGTTCGCCAGTGTCACTTCTTGTTCAAGTGCCACTTTACATTGGTTAAATGCTGGATCATGCTCTGTACCCCATCATACACTCAGTAATGCAACCTTGTCGTCGGCTTTTTTGTTCTTTTTCCATCTGCTGCGTCATACACTTTTTCGATTATTGCCTGGAGTGGCGCGACTTTTGTCGAGGTAACTGGGATCGCCATCCTCATCCAATTTAAAGCACAGATGAATTGCTGCAACTTTGAGCCTTTTCTTGGTACTTCCATGTATGGCAACGCTTGTGCACCCCGCGGATCGAAGCTCACTCCCTTCTCTGATATATCCCTACCACGCCGCAATATCGAACAGGTATAAATCTGGCATTTCTGCGGTTCCAACTTGAGGTTACAGTTTCTGCAGGTGAGGAAGAACATTTAAAGGTCTAGGAGTAAGCGGTTTACATCTTTAGAGTGCATCATTATATTATCTACACAAACGATCATGCAGTCTTCTAGGTCCCCGAGAATCTCTTGTACACTTGCTTGAATGTGTTCCCCAGCGTTGTTTGTTCCGTGGACACTCTTGTTGGAGTGAACACGCCTTCCGCGGTGATAAACGATTGACATTCAAGGGAAATATCGGCGAGATTCAATTGCCAGTATCCGTGCTGAAATCGAATGAGGCGAAATAATTTCTTCAACCAGCCCACTAAACTCGGAATCCAAGTGCGGCATCGGGCAGGGAGTAGAGATTGTGTGTTTGTTCACTGGGCAGGTCAACCGTGAACCTAAATTTAGAGGGCCCTTCCTTTGGAACAATAAACGGCGCCGAGCACCACGTAGCGTTTGGATTTCGGTACGCATGGCCATTCTTCACCAAAGTGTTTACGAAGCGCTTGAGAAAAACCGTCTGTTCTGGAGCGTACTGCCGGACTTCTACTCTGGTCGGAATGGCATCCTTCTTTTTTTGGATTTACATTGGCTGTAGGCATGCCGGCGCCCCCGCACTCAACGAGATTCTCCAAATGTTTCTCAACAACATTACCAAATCCTCCAATCGCTTCACAAATGGTTTGGGAATGCCTTTATTTACCGCGTTGTCAACCATCTTGGTGATAGAATATGTTACGGCTATAGAGTCCGCTTCCTTTGATGGTTGGTCCAATAACTGTCCATCCACGACTGGGTCTTCATCTAGGTCGCCATGCACTACGCCCCCTTTCTCAACCTTTTCCTCCACTTATCTATTGAAGATCACCCGGGATAGCTTCCAACCTCTTTCATCTGGAGTAGTGATCGATGAACAGTCCATGTTTTGGAAATCATCACTAACCGCTTCCAAATGTTGTATGGAATCAAATCACAAGGATTTCACTAAAGGTCGACATAGTAGGACCTCATCCATCTCAGTCTCTGAGATGAGTCACAAAACATTTCGCAATCTATGCGGTCCCACCGATAGCTTGAGGTCCACCGTGAGCTTTTCTTTTCGCTTTACCTGCAGGTTCACGCCTTCACCCTGTACGGCGATGGATACTGTTAGGGGCTGTTTCAGGTTATATATGGCTACAAACGCGCCTGCTTCATCTAGTTATCTAATCAATTATACAGGCAACATATTGTCATTGGAGCCTATGTCCGGCAGTGCGACTCGATTAACCACCATACCAAACTTCGCTTCTAACCTACCTTAAGGAGTCTGACTTTTCGCCACACGTGTTTTGCTTTTTACTGCCTTGCTGGAGTACAGACAACCTCGAGTTTCTGACGTTTCATGTTTTAATCCACGTGTAGTCCTATGTTCGCCATTCTTTTTGCGCTCATCCGCTCTTTGATGATATAGTTCGCTTCTCCTTTCGGGTGAGGTGCTCTGACAGTCTTTTAAGTAATGTTTCCCAATACTCCGGGGGTTACAACAATCGGCCAGTGGATTTTTTTTCGTCACAGTTTCGTAACTGTTCTTATCGCTCGCGCCTGAGTAGCGCTTCCCTTCTTACCTCCGTCCTTATTCTTGAACTGATGATGATTATTATGAGAGCTACCATTGAGGGTTCCTACTAGTACAGTAGGATCCTCTTCAAAATCTGCACAATGTCACGTGCGTGAAGTTACATGCTTTAGGAATTCTTTCCAATTCATTTTCAGGTCGAAATGAGCGAACGTCAGATCTTCTCCTAACCTCTTCTGTAGGGCCGCCAGCTTCAATACACTTACCAAATGTCCGACCACTACTTCCGGACTATCTTCAATTACCCATGATAATCTTTTCGATTGTAGCAGTGTTACGTAATCCGAAAATATCATAACAACACGTTGTTCTGCGCCTTTTTCGGTTGGATTCATTCGGATGGACCTAGTTACCAATCTATCGACTGCGATCAATGCCGACGTTGATTTCTTGGTTTTAACATGATTATCTAGCCTGGCCCACACTATTTCATCAGTTATATATGCCGCTTTATCTACGTCCTCACGCAATTGGCCTAAAAACACCAGATACTCCAGTAAGTCATGTTGTATGGAGAACGTTAGTGAAACCAGGCTCGACTTTTTCCTTCTTGTTGGTCTCTCTCTTTTCAAGTTCTTTTGTAGGCCTTCCTGTTTATGATGAAACGAAGGATGTCGTATGAAACTAGTAACTATAATTCTGGGTGAATTAGAGCCCCGATCAGCGGTGCTGCAGTCCTTGCCATACCTAGCGTATCTCCATCTGTTACTCTCATACTTTCTGGTTCTGTGCAATTTAGATAGTCGTCACGTTCGTGTGCCTCGAGCATTAGTCCCTAGATTAATGCAAATTCGAATTATAGCTTACCGGGACCATCCAGAACGCAACAGTCTACCTACTGACTCTTTTTGGCCAGAGATACTGTAGCCGTTGCTGCTGGTACTTCGACTTCGTGCGTGAAGTCGTTCTCGTACGGTTGGGTTGAAAGCGTCTAATCTCGCTGGTGGATCGGTATTCTGAAAAGTCTAGTAGTTTTCTGAATTGATCTACTCTTTCTGTTATCAGATTGGTTTTTTCTTTCTTTATTTATAATGAGCAATCGTCAACCTTTGTCTTGGAGGTGTCAGTCTTTCTTGTCCGACCGACACTCCTTTCGGACACGTTTATACCCTAAATTACTCCCACGTGTCATCCGTGTGTGCTTTTGGTGTCCGGATGTGTGGGTAGATGTCCTCGTGAGTTTCAGATCCAATATTGGTCCGTTTTCCTTTTTGTTGTACATTGCACATGTTTTGCAGTGAGGCATACACGTAGGCTACAGAAAATACTTAATAAGTTTTTGCGTGTGCCTCTCTTCAAGTCTAATAAAAAGAAGCGTTTCTCAGACTTCATCTACCCCAGACCTTGCATTCGTCGCTACGAACAAAGCTCTTTCGGCCCGGAAGAACGTCCGATGCTCCAGCGTTAGGCAATTCCACCGCTTTACAAGCGTGTACAAGAATCGGCAACCGTTAGGCGCGTCATGAAGGGTAACTGCTCTAACCGCGTCCATCTTCACGGAGTAGATATTGGATTATCGACCAACCGTTTCGGCACGCATCCCCCATCCATCTGACTCACGTCGTCACACAACTGCACCGACGTCTTACAAACACCGGGACGACAGCTACCTACTTACTCAGCTTCATCATACCTCCTCTTTTATTGGTGGAGTGCACTTCCCAAACGAGCTACGGTGGAATGAGGACTCCGAACACCCTTAGTGCCGTTTTACTTCTTTCCTTTCTGGAAGTGCATTGCACTACATTCATTATCTGAACATAATACCCAATCGAGCTCAGATGATGATGCCACCGATAATAGTAAGTACATACTAGACAATGCAGCACATCCTACTCATTCCCCAACCGCGGTTCCTCTTATGACTGAACTAACCTCCCATTCGAATTCATTTACGGTGACTAAAATGGCAACACCCATCACCCACTCTGGTAATTTACAAATACCAACAAATAACGGAATCATCACCACAAAGGCACTCACATCTCCTCACATTCCTGACACACTAGTGTCTGTGCACGAACGAACCATACAAAAGAATGGCATTATTTATAAAAAATCGGTACACATAGCGAAACAAGCTGCTGTACCCAAAACTATTCTTACTGATCCCATTGCAATATGGAACGATTCTACATACAAGATTCTCACCATCAAAAATATAACAAATGCATAATATATTCACAAATCCGACCATACCCCTCCCACTTCCCCCATATAATACCAACCAATTCCACGTACTCCTAGAACTGAAATAAGTTTTTTCTTGAAAAATACTAAATTCTCTCCACACCAATCCACCGCACCAACCACATCAATAATGAAACATATAATTATCTCCCTCCCACCGTTTGTACCCACACCATCACAGAACGACACGGCCCTAAGCCTCCACCTATCGTTTAACCATGCTCCCATCCCCTACTACGAACAATTATCAAAAAAGACCTATAATCCCCTCTAAATAATATCTTCATACTACCCTACGTCTTTATCACATGATCGATTGTGCCGAAGGCAAGGGGGAACAAAAAACACATCCACGTATTACAAAATTTACACAAATACCTGGACATGCAATAGAGATTGATACAATGGGACCTTTTAATCCTCCTTCAGGTCGTGCTCACTGTCATTTTGTCACATTTATTGACACGGTGTCACGCTTCATCTTCTACAAACTGATCAAAACCAGAGCACAACTTGCTCAAATTATACCTGACACTATCAACTACATTAGACACCTACACGGACGTCACCCACAACGACTACACTCTGATAATTCCAGAGAATATCCATCAAAAATTGTAACGTCATTCTTGATCAACAATGGAATAGACCATACTACAATTACACCACACCAACCGCAATCTAACTCAAGAGCGGAACGTATTAATTTCACACTGATGAATACTGCACGTTCTGATTCGGCCCATAGAAATCTACCACCCACTTTTTGGGATTTTGAAATTACGGATGCTTCATACAAATATAATCATATGCCACACAAAACAATTCAAAACCACCCATTATAATATGGGACCCCAAATCAAAATTTCTGAAAACAGTTCTACCATTTGGTGTTTTAGGCACAGTGGTAGACTCAAATGTTGGAAAATCAAAACTAGTTCCTCTCGTCCGACCCGCGTGTTTTCTACATAGCATCAACTCTGAACAATACACAATTCTATTCAATGATACATTTCAAGTTTCCGAATGTCGATCGAGTGACTTCTCACCCTATGATCCAGCTTTTGACCATTCCAAAATATCCACCCACGCTTTCCGAACTTTTAAACTACATCGCACACCGACGATAATCCAATCGGACACACTCCCACCCAAACACTTTAATCAACTTGAACAATATCCTGATGCCCAACAATGGTGTCAAGGTCATGGCCTCGAAATAAAGCAACAAAATGGCAACAACGTCATCAAATGGATAAAAAACACAGCTCTAACAAAAGAAGAAAAGCAGAAAATCAAACCAATTTCTTTGACCATGACTTACCATTATAAACGAGAACCAAACGGATCCATTATTTCCTGAAAAGCGTGATCCGCTATTCGAGGTGATTTAATAAAAACGTATATACGTTATAATCCATATGAAACCAGCGCTTACTCAGCAAAAAACATCCTCCAGATTGATTTTTGCACATGTTCGACATTTTAATGACGCTATTAGTCATTTTTACATTACATCCGCTTTCACACACGAAACATATGACACTAACCACACTTTTTATGTAAAACAATTACCTCGATACGACAGTACTCTTGCAGTTCCAGACTGTGAATACGGAGTTCTACAAATGAAACTATAGGGTTCTAAACCGGCTTGCAATATATACCTTTCAGGACTACACACACATCTAACCAATGACAATTATATTCAATCATATACCGATCCATGTGTATATTCGAAACAAACCAAATCTGTCACTATCCTTACATCAATTACAATCAATTACAATCAATGATTTTCTTGTCACCGCACGACACCAGGAAGACATAGACTCAATTCATACACACCTACAAAAGAAATATACAGTTAAAGATTTTGAAAAGCCAACCACTTCCCCAGTATGGACCATGAAATTTGCTGAAAATGGTGGCATATCGCTATCTCAACCAAATCTAATCAAAAAAGTACCTGCCAAACTAAATCATCAGAACTGTAATCCGACATCCACTCCACTACCGCACAAAAAGTCATTAGGCAATGACAGCGAAGCTCCTCTACTAAACTACAAATACAAAGAATTATATATGTCTGCTATTGGCGATATTCGTTATCTTGCTGACGGCACTAGGTACGACATTGCATTCGCCACAGGTCCGTTAGCCAGATACATAAAAAACCGCCAAAGAAACATTTTGAAATACTACAAAACCTGGTGAGATATCTAAAGGCAAAGAGGAATCCGGCCTTCTATTCAACTATTCATCATCATCATGCACATTCTCTGACTCAGATTTTGTACAGTAGTCTGATCGCAGATAAACGTCAGAAGCGATCCACACATCACATGGCACCCCAATTCACTGGAACTCCAAAAAGCAGTAAATCATCGCCATTAGTACATGTGGAGCAGAATATGTTACTGCCTCTCAAGCAATACAAGACACACTCCGGATCAGACGACTCACATACGACTTCTCAAAAATACCTCTGATACCAACACTATTCTTCGTAGGTAAAAAATGGAGTAATTGATATTGCCAAACACACAGGCAAAACCAAACGTCGTAAACATATAGATATCAAAATTCACCATATTCACCATCACATCACACAGCCTAATATAAACCTTCGGCGTGTTCCAACAACGAATACTCTTTCAGATATACTCACGAAGTCACTACTGCCTCATTGGCACAAATTTATCATACAAGCCATACAATCTCCCACCACTCCAAAATAATGAATGAGTCAAAGCATGGGAGAGTGTGAGACTTTCTCTGCAAGTCCTTTCCTGCTTTTCATTTGGTCTTTACTCATTCATGCTCAACATTTTCAAACGGTATAGTCATGTCTTAATAACCATATGTTCACACCATACCTATTCTTGATATTATTTCAATAATCACGGCTCATATATATTAATTATCATTCATATTATTCATTTCTAATTTTCAATTTTTGAATCATTATATTTTATTCTTATTTTATTTTTCTCTTTACCTCACATCTTCCTGTGAGACTTTCTCCTGTCATACCATGTTATCAATTATACGTCAAGGCACGAATGAAATGTTACATGTTATTTGTACTGCATTTAACAATATTAAAAGCCCTACAAACATGACGGACCAATCAACACCGATTATTTTCGCTCACCGTTCTCACTGCACAAAAAAGGGATAGGTTAGTAGATATGAGATAACAGGTATATAGCACAGTAGTGTAACCAGAAACGTCTAATTTGAGTAGCGTAGCAATGTAATAATCAAAAATATAGTTTATTGTAGTGACTAAGTGTAGCAAAAAGTATCGAGGTCGTCGAGTATCTATGCGATTCGATTAAGGTGCTTTTCAGTTCTGTCTGAAAAAGCTCCTTATGTACCCTCGTAAAAGTATATAGTCATCTAACAATAAAACGTGAACATGAGATACAAACAAAAACATTGACATGTAAACATAAAATACAAATACAATCGGTTTTCATGCAGATTTACAAATACTATTACAAATACATTCGGATGCTATTTAAATTACTAATAGTGATTTCACAAATAGTCTCGTAAATAGTTTCCACTATAAAAACCATTTAATAATTAGTATAATTAGTATAATTAGTCATTTACTAATTTCACATACATCCCCTTGCTACCTCATTTTAGCCTAAAGATGTGTTAGCTGCAGTACTTCCAGATGCTTAGAAGTTGATAGGAACTTGACCACTTTATAGCATCAATTGTAATGGTTCGGTTAAAGCGCTATCTGGCTGTGTTCTCGGATCAGCCAGATTAACCGATACTTGTATACACATAATTTTGTCAACCACATGAGTTTCAAATTTAAAACGGATGACATTAAGATCAGCATGGATGGATTTATCGATTGGATTATTTTGTATTGACAGGGATGTATACAAATATTTTGATTAGACTGCTACTACAAGTTTAATAGGAAATCCATATGTAGCCTTTAGAGCTTCTTTAAGAGTGCGTCCTTCATCTATTGCTTCGGAAGCAGCAAGAATTTTAGCCTATGCAATATATCTTACAGGACGTCTTGACTTATGACTCATCCATGAGAGAGGATGAAACATAATTTCTTTTCGTAACTGACCGAATAGATTTCCGGATATAAGAGATAGCTGCTCATGATCACATGTTCTGCCAGCATCAGAAAAAATCAAGATAGATGAAGTAAAATTGGTAAGAACATTCTGCCAGGAAAAAGTTATCGTTGTACTTAGATTTTTTAATTTTCTTATGCTGTTGATTTGAAAACTCATATCTTTTACACATGGATCGGGAATCTTCTGTTGTAAATAGCTAGAATAGAACGAGGAAAATGGGGAAGCGGCAATTCCCAACCATCCAATTGAACTGTTGATGGATCAAAAAGAAGCCATTTCAATCTTATTTAGCACTGCATCGGTTTCCTTACACCGCAGCCTGGATATTGGAAAAGTTTCAATTATTGTGAGCATGTAATCACCATCGATTGATATATAGTGTACTCATCAGTTTGCAACACGTTGAGACCGTAGAATCTTAGAATTCCTGGTCCATATGCAATTGTTCCAAGTGTGTATCTCTCATTGAAATCACTGATGAACTTTTCTTTGATATAGTCTGGACCAGCCACTAGTAAGTCATCAACAATCTTGACAACAAGCAGGACAGGTTAATCACCGACAAATTTGTAGAATTGTTGCAGAACGTGTGAAAGCTGAGATAAACTGAGTATTTTTAGGAGCTCATCTGATTGATATTGCCATTTGGCGTTGGTATTTACCAACCCATAGGCAGCAGTCAATAACAGCCAACGCTTAGATCGATCATTGAATTCTCTAGGCAGTATAACATAAACGTTCCGCTGCACATCTCCTGTCTGTAGAAATGCTTATTTAACTTCAATCTTGTAGATGTTCCAATTTCGAATTGTAGCCATTGAAAGTAGTATTCGAACTCCTGTAGGAGAAAAATGCAGCAGTACTTTTTTAACTTATCCTTAATGTCATGTTCATTGCTGTGTGTAGCGATACGGGCTTTTAGTTTCGAAGTCTTATCGTCATTTATATTAACCTTGTAGATAGTATGACTGTGAATTATACTCAAATTGCATGGTATCCATCTATTGAAATCTGACGAACCATTTTTAAAAATGATGCTTCTTCAGATTTATATGCATTGATGAATGGGAACTGCTCGAAGCCTTGAGCTTCATGGAACATGAATATTTTGTTACCAAAATTCTGTAAAAGTGATCGAAGCACTTCTTGTTCTGTACTAATGGGATGTGTAGGTGACATTGATGACATACTTGACTCAATAGTGCTGGAAAAACGCCAAGTTTAGTCTGCCATGTTTAAAGTCAATGGATCACCATCATCATATTGAACTAAATGAGATCCTTGATCATTAATCTCATTTACCATACCACTGTTGAATTTGTTGTCCATAGGCCATCAAATATTAACTTGATCACCATGGGATTGTAGAACAATTGAGGAATCATTGCCAATAACTGCATCATTTTGCTCTTCTTTTGACGGTAGCAAACAAGTAGAATTGTCTAATGAATATACATTGTTATATTGCATTGGGATGTCGTCGATTGATGAATCAAGCTAATTAATAGCTTGTTGAACTTGAACTGCAAAATTATCACAGGTAACGGAAGGGCGGAAATCTTCGATAGCAGCTGAGATGGTTTTTTTCATTTGATCCAGGAACTGTTATTGTTGCAGCTGATTAATCAAATGATTAGACTATTAGAGGATATATCCACCGTCCATTTTTCCTTATCACTTTTTAGGTATATTTCGACCATTTCCCCAATAGCAATGAATGGTTCAGTGGATACTTCTGAACGCAATACTAAAGTGAGATTTTTTTTAGCAACAAATGATTCATGAGAATTTAGTAGCTCTTTTGACACATATGATGGTGTATACACTACCTCAATTGACTTCGTAAAACCTCGAGCTAACTCGAATAATGAAAATTTGTCGGATCCATACAGATAATTAGATATTCTAATAGACTGATAGACAAGCCGCGATGTATCTTCATTGCCAGGTAGAATATCTTTTAGACGAAGATATATATTTCTAATGATTCCATGCTCGGGATAGAGCGCGATTTTGCTGTGGCAACGAGGAGGAACAGATGGGAAGAAAATATCATATATCTGAATAAAATTCTCTTGAAGGAATTATGATCGAATGATTTATCCTCATGAACATCATTAGGCGTCCAGAAATTAGATAAAAGGCTTCAAAAGCCGATATTGCCGAAGTCAGATATTTATTGGACACAATCAGCCCTGTTGCGTACTTAGACCACTTTTACATCGTGTGGAAATTGCAATGGTCTTCAAGGAAAGAATGATCAATACAGACGGTCTGATTGAACTGTGAGTTGAGAGATATTAATGATACCGTCCTTTCTGGAACAAGCAGTGATGTAGAACGACAGTTTACACACTTATCTATGAACGACTTAGATATTTCTTGACAGTATCATCCCATAAACATTTGCGATATAACAATGTTTTGATATCAGATAAAGATGAATTTCCACAGACATGTCGATGAACTTTGTCAATGATCTTCTTTAAATCAGTCCAGGAGCGATTATTGACAGAGTTAGAAGATGATGTACTTAATAATGAGGAAATTGAAGTGTTATCAGACGATGAACAATTTTTTCTTGACGAAAAATGGGAGAACATATTGAAGGGAATGTAGCTGTGGGACTCATCGTAAACCAAAGTAATGGTACTATACACACCGCCATATATAGCAATAAAAAGTTGGTTCGCACCGACATGAATAATGTTTGCTTTTTAGTGACATTACGACCAATAACCGAATGGGAGGACCCTTCCAAAATGAGATGTCGTATATTCATAATGTGATGAGAAGCACTTGTAGCATCAGTTTTCGCTTGTAACATAACTGACCCCAAAATTCGACGACGATTACTTTCATGTAAACCAGTTCTGTATTGCCAGAACTTACGTCCACCAAGAGTTTCAGGTATATCATCAAATGTTCCAGGGAACTTTGGATGAACCAAGTCTGAAAACGAATAAACTTCGGTTTGACCTATGGCTGAATATGATGTTCCATCATCTCTTGTAGATACAAGAAGGCCAAACTAACAGTAGCGGTCAGTGTTATCATCGAGCGATGACATATTAAAAGTAACAGTTGATTCAGAATTTTGCATTGTAGACGACGAAAGAGCATCTGCAGATTTTAGATTGACTTGAACGAGCCTTCATTGTTATGGTTCATTGCCCAATTACCAAACGTTTTACAGGATCTAAATTTAGATTTAGACTTCAGGTTAGCCAATTGTTCCAGTGATAGCTTGTTTCAAACAAACAAATTCAGAATCCGTGGTACCAGAAGTTCTTGTACCAAGGTATCTGAATTTACCAGGGGATTTCGAGACAGTTGTTGAAGCTTAATTGTAGCTTATCGTTTTATGTGTTTGAGAGCGACTATCCTTCGGTCGATCACATTGGAGAAGTGTAGATGAAACGGACAAATAAATAACAGATTGCCAAAATTCATCATTGGTAGAATTGTTGGAAAGAGTATTGTCTGTAGGACTTCTACTCGGAGTCGCTGCAGCTAGAACTGATATTCACTGAGAGTTCTCAGTATCAGCGTTAGATAATAGCATTAATGTTTTGAGCTAATCAGGTAGCTTGATACTTTCACCATTTGAAATAAAATTAGATATTTGAGTTACGAAAACCTTCCATTGGTCCACGTCGTGTTGATAACAAGCAGTTGAGATCACGAAAGACTTCACTCACGACTGAAAGAGCATCACGTTGATGTATTGAACCAACGATATATTCAACACTACTTGTAGATTTAATTGTATCATCAGGTATCCTAATGAAAAGATCTCGAGATGGACCATAGAGTTGCGATTTAAGGCAAATTCCGAATAACTAAGCATGTATCTTGTTAGAATTCATATCTGGTAGCATGTCACGGAAATATTACCAGAGAACAACGGCGTTAGTATAATCTCACTAATATCCACGTCCATAAGTCCGGGAAACAGACTGAACATCCCATGAAAACTTGGGACGAGTTTGAGTTGCCGGATCTTGGGCTGGGCCGAAAAATAAACACGATCAGAGATGAGGGTATCAAGGGCCAGGTTAGTAGATATGAGATAACAGGTATATAGCACAGTAGTGTAACCAGAAACGTCTAATTTGAGTAGCGTAGCAAT